>CANYBF010506514.1:0-26627 GCA_948192965.1 Dalechampia spathulata
ATGCCCAAGCAATGGATATTAGATGGTGAAGCAATGGTTAACATTATGAAGAACAGGAAAAAACACCTTAGTCTTGTTCTTCATTATCTATCAATGATGACGATCTTGGGAATGTGAGAAATGTTGACCCAATCTTCACCAGTATCCTTTCTGCATCTTTCAGATAGCCTTCCGCATCCTCTAATGTACAACTCCTGTAAAGAGAGGTCATTTGATTCACTCCCTCCTATAGGCATGCCAATCTTGTTCAGAACTCGACACTCAATCGTGAAAGTCTAGGAAATTGACATAACTCAACCTCACTTCTGCTCCTCCTCCACCAACCTTCCATAGTATAGCAGAAATCGCTATTGATCTCTTGAAGAGAAGGGAAGAATGTTGTAGAAGAGGAGGAAGAAGAAGAAGAAGAAGCTACCTCCTCATCATAATCTGATATATACCTCAAACTATATAAGCAATCGAGATTTAGGGTCTTTAGAACAGGGAGTTGGCCCAATGGTGGTCGTTTCTCCAGATTTTTACAACGAACTAGACTAATGTGGACTATATTTGTAATGCGGGGCAGCCAAATTGAGAATCTTATACCATTGTAATCCTTCATTGTCAATTGTTGTAAGTTTGAGTGAGGCTGCAGGTTATCCAACACCAGTTCGCTTTCTGCAATAGTCAAAACTCAATCATCAAAATTTGCCCAAATCAGCTCAAAAATTTCAAGGTGTTTTTTCTCCAACAAGTTTGCCCTTGCAGACTCTGAATCCAAATTTCTCCAATAGCCCAGTCCGTTGATGGAAAGGCGACGTAGTTTGTTCAGGTGTTCCAGTGCACTCAATGAAACTTCTCCATCACTGGCCACCTTGAATGATGATAAGGTCTCCAATCCAGTTAATTTCCCCAATCCTATTGACATGCATTCCAAACTCCAACAATTATCAATAACGAGAGACTTGAGGCTGATCAAATTTTGTATATCTCTCGGCAATTCTTCAAGATAATGACAAAGAATTACAAGAGTTTGCAAGTTATGCAAATTGGCTATTGAATTTGGAAGTGTTATTGGGCCATAACTGGTTGAAATTTTAAGATGCCGCAAATGCTTCAGCCTCCCTATTAAACCCATTGCTTTGACCTCAACCTCGTGAAAAATTAATGCTCGTAATCTCTTTTGACAATTAAAAGTAACTCTGAGCATATCTCGGTCACCAGATTCAATAAAGAGTGTCTTAATGCCCTTCACTTGCTGGATCACTCCTTTCATCGACTCTTTTCCAAGTCTACCAACATGGACATGTCTAACTCTTTTAGAAACTTTTCCCATGCATTCCTTTTCTATCACAACGCAACCATCCTTTGCTATTCATATCGCTAAATCATGCATCAAATCATGCATTTTTAGCCTATGCCCTTTATATATATCATCAACAATTTGGAAGAAGGATCTGTGTATTAATTCATTCAAGTATCACTCACCAATCCCTTCTAAATATTTATCCCCTTTTAAAATTTCAATATAACCTTGTACCATCCACAAATAAACCAACTCTCTTTTATAAAATTCATAATTTTTTGGAAACATAGCACAGTATGCAAAACATGATCTTAGATGATACGGCAAGTGGACATAACTCAATTTCAACACTGGAATAATATCCCTTTTCCTTTCACATTGTTCCAAATATCATTTTCTAGGATAGTTGACCACTCACTGTCACTAGTTCTTGACATGAGGCTTCCTAAGGTTCTTATTGCAAGTGGAACTCCTTTGCACTTCTTTGCAATTGTTTTTCCAATTTCCTCTAATTTAGAGTTCAACCCATGACTCACGGCCTCCTTAAATGCTAGTTTTCTAAATAATTCCCAAGCCTTACCTTCTTCTAGACCATGCAACTCATATGGGAAATCAACACCCATCGTTGATGCAACTATGTGGCTACGCGTAGTAACTATAATCTTACTTCCTAATGCACCAACTAACAGATATTTTCTCAAATTATCCCACTTGTGCCAATCTTCGTTCCACACATCATCTAAAACTAGCATCTCTTCCCTTCCAATTTCTCCTGAAGCTTGGCTTGCAATTGATTTAGCTGCAATTTATCATTATCATCATTTAAAATCTTTTTAATTAGCAATTTGACATCAGACTCATCCGAAACACATACCCACAACTTTATCTCAAAATACTTATCAACCTGTTCATCATTATACACCAATTGAGCAAGTGTGGTCTTTCCTAGTCCTCCAAAGCCAACAATGGCTGCTATTGAAAGATTTCTTGGACAACCTACGCCTAACAATTGATTTACCATGTGTTCTTATCTTCCTCTCTTCCTATTACTTCTAATTTATTCACATAAGAGTCTGTCTCCCTGTCGCTCATCATAGATGGCCAGTATCTATCTCCTTCTATTTCTCTCCCTACTAAGTTGAGGTCTGAAGCTTTTTTCTTTACCTCGTTTAGTCTCTCTGCAAGGTCCTTGATTTTACGACCCATCTTGAAACGGAACCAGATCTGATTTGATGAAGAAAAGAAATCCTTTACCTGCACAAAGACATGTAAACAATTAATATTATATTTGACGGTGGCAGGATAATTTATGTCAAGTAACTCTGGACAAGTGTTTTTTTTTTTTTTTGGGTACGCACCTTCACCGACACTTGTCCCTTAAAGAGGGTATTCCTCAAGTCATACGTAGCCAAGTCATCAACCAAAACATCAGCTTTCATACACAATTTCCTCAACCCTCCTTAACCAATTTTGCACTGCACGGTTTTTATTTTGCTTCTCTCTTCATCAGCACATAGAAACAGAGCTTTGACAGTAGATAGAGAATCTTGAAACTTGTCCATTTCATCTGTGACAACATACATCAACCGAAGTTGTTGGAAAACAGATAATCCCAACTTTGTTACCAATTGTTCTACAACACCGAATAGAATGCTTTCGGCCATTTTATGAAAAAACAAAGAAAGTGTGAAGGAGAAGGGCAAGGAAGAGAGAAAAAAGAAGAAATGAATGGAAACAGGGGGCAGGCTGGCAGAATGGATTCAAGTTTACAATAATTTCCCAAAATAATATTAGATTTTAGAATTTTTTTTTAAAAAAAATTTAACGCCTGAAATCACATTTATTTTTGTAAAAAAAACTTTATTTTTTTATTTATATTTTTTTAAGTTATTCATTTACGTAATTTTAAATTATTATTTAAATTTTGTAATATTTAATTTATTTATACAATATATAACAACTCTAGATGATAATTTCAACCCAAACTTGATAATATGGTCATAACTTAAAACTTATTAAAGCTAAAAAAAAAAAGAATTATAATGAGGTATGAGTATGATAATTATTCACATGAATGTAATATATATATATATATATATATATATATATATATAATGAATTTTAAAATATTACATATATTATTATGATCATATTTAGATGAATTTTCCTGTTTTCAAATATATTTAAATAAAATCCTATAAATCTATTTAAATGATAAAAAATTTTAAAAAAATTATTTAGTTTATATTTTATAACCAAAAAATCAACCAAATTCGTTTTCACAACCATTACTAAAAATATGCAAAACTAAATTTAATATGTAATATATGTAAATGAAATGATAAAATTCTATAAACATATTTAAATGATAAAATTAACTTAAATTAATAAATATTAAGAAATCTTAGTGAATAAATAAATTTATAAAACAAACAAATAGTTAATTGAAAACAATGAAAATTTATTCTGCAAAATTCTCAATTGGTTTTGATTCCATCCATTTTCTAGTTGCATGGTTCTGTACATTATATTCATTTAGATACGGTCTATCTTTTTTCGCATATGCATTAAATTAATCAATATAATTAAAATAAAAAATATAATTTATATATAGAGATAAATTCATTTGATGTATATATTTTTTGTTCTCAAACTTGAAATTTAAAAATCATCTTTATTTTATAAAATCAAATTGAAAAATTATTTTATTCATAAATAATTATTCACTCTAAGATATTTGTAAAATTATCCAAATATATTTTCTGGGTACTTACACCCTATTTGGTAAGAACTTTCAAATCATTTGATAACATGATATTCATTATAACTTTTTTAGAGTTTATTTTTTAGTATTTCACTCATTTTTTACTCTTTTAAATTGATTAAAATATTAAATTTATTACATATTTTAACTTTAAAACATTATATAAACATAAAAAAAAAAACACAACTATCAACTATTGAAAAATCAATAACTATTCAAATAGTTAATTTTATCGAATAAACATGGACAATGGCTAGTTTTTTAGTATGTTACCATACCAACAAATGTTCTTTGTTTTAAAAAAAATTTGATGAAACATACAAACAAGGGGAATTAATATATTAAATTAGGTTTATTGGTGAAAAAAATCTGAACTTTATTACAATTTGCAATTTTTGATGATATTTTTAAATTTGTTCAATTTATCTCAATTTCAAAAATTAATTGTAATTTTACTCAACCAATACATTCGATCAAAATATAACGTCTAGAATTTTGGACTTAAAAGTTTCAGACATTTTAAGATAAGAGGTAATTTTAGATATTATTATTATTATATTTATTTGAAATTTTTTGAATTTTTTTAGAGCTTTAGAAATTTTTAAGGAATTTAATTAAACTTTATAGTAATCGAGAAATGAACCAAAAATGTAATTAAAAGCTTTGAAGTATTATTTTTGGAATGAAATTTAGTTAAAGGCATTTTGGTGCATGATCGAATATTTAATGCCTAAAATGACTCAAAAATGAAGAAAAATTTATTTGAAACCTAGTATACCCATTGGACATATAATTTTTTAAATAAAAACTCTAACATAACTCATTTATTAATTAGTAAACAAACTTTGCTCACTCAAATTAAGTCACATTTTAAATCAAAAAGAGAGTGAAAGCTTCTTAAACAAGAAGAATTTGGAGGTTTAGTGAAGTGAATAATAATCCGGTATCTATTCATTGGATGAAGGTTTTGAAGGTTCTAAGGTAAAGAATAGAGGATTTAGTTTGATTTTATATCTACTAATGATATGTATATAGCTTAGAGGAATGATTTTGTGTATTGTTTAGGTTTAGGGTTATAAAATTGAGGATTTGGTCATAAGAAGTTTAAGGAGGGGTGAAAAGAAAATTGACTTGACAAAACCACACAATCACGAAATAGAGAAGCAAAGAAAGAAAAAACAAGAAACAACACAAGATTTATGAGGTTCAGCAATTTGCCTACGTCCTCGATTGCAGAGAGCAGCTGATTTCTCTTTGTTTTTTCAGAAAAGAAGATCACACGTACAGGGAACACAATTGCAACATATAACCCTAAAACCCAAACAGTAAACCGGGTCTAAGAAAACTGGGAATAGTAAACCAGACCGAAAAAAAACCGGTCCATACCGCGGGGGGCTTCGCCCCCCACACCCCCCTATGGGATCAGTTTTTGAGCTCCGAGCTAGGGCTTATCGGCCCTCGCTCTCCGCTCCAAAAACAAATCCCCATTTTTCCTCCATTAAATTTTTCTCAAAATTTACGTCGCACCGTGAACTTTTCGAGTCGGGTACAAATTATTCAAGACACAAATACAATAAGGGGAATAATTAGTTTGATGCTTTAAAGAAGAAGTTGAGGTTTGTACATGAATTCTAATTTTAATGTTCATGATAAATGTGGTTTTAAACTCCATGTGAATTTAATGGTATTTAATGAGTTGTTGCAAAATAGAGCATTTATTGTTCTTCATCCTATTAAGAAGCTTATCTATGAAAATGTGTGTTGGGCAAAATGTGTTTGAAATTATATATTTTATATGCAATTATGTATATTTAAACTAAACACTTATGTGAGGATTTCAATTCTGGAAATTTATATGGTTAGTTTTAAATGAGTTATGTTCATGGATTTATGAAAAATTGTTAATTAATTCTTTTATGCCCACTTACTTGATGCATTTGCATGTCATGATGTGAATGATAATGACTTGGTTATGATGTGAATGTTTAGGTAGTTACTCCCTACTTGACCATGATGTGAATGATAGTAGATTGATTCCATTTTTTAGCCATAATGTGAATGTTTTAGGAAAGCAATCTCCTACTTGATTAAGAAACCTTATTGCATTGAATGTTTCATCATAGGTGAGATTATTAAATGAGTTTTCTGGAATTTTAGACCTTGAAAAGTTCGAGGTCTAACTTGAGGTTCAAAATTTCAGAATATCAAAAGAAGGTCAAATAAGTTTCTAGAGTGTTAAGGGAAGGTTAAATAAGTTTCTAGAATTCTGGATCTTGAGAAGTTCAAAGTCCAACTCAAGGTACAAAATTTCAGAATGTTAAAATTTGATGGGCCAATATTATGGAATTATAAACTTGTATGTTAAAACTATTATGACTTTCCTTGAATTATTATATATATTCATGAATATAAGGATTTTGCGTTTGAATCTTATTATTTGAACTATTTTTAAGTCTAATGATTTTGAATTAGAATTCATGTATCATTAAGCGTTTTTCTTAGCGATAGTTGTTTATGTATGATTGTCTTAGGTAGATAGCCTTAATGAGGATAATGCTACAATTAAGATTAGTTTAAGCTTATATGAAAGGATGTTAAGTTTAAGCATCATTTTTGTACAATTGATAGGATTACTCTTGTGGGGTTTGTAATTGGCAATTGGGTAGTAATTCAATCAAATGAAATATTATGATTATTATTTTGAGATGTATTAAGCACATTGTGAATCGTTACTTGATGTGGATTGAATGATATCTAGTGACCATGATTCTACTTTAATACATATCTTGAATCTCATGTATTTCGAATTTATTTAATGTGAAAATGGAAATTATTTTTCAAACTTTTTATTTGATATTTTATTTGAGACTATTTTCAAAATTTAAGTAAATGTATTCGGTATTAATTTTTTATCCCTTGGGTTATGTTTGAGAGTTTTCCTTTTGGGCATAATTTGTGAGCATGGGACTCTTTTGCCTTAGCTACAGATAGGGGTATTAATTTTTTATTTGGTATTAATTTTGTATGAATTTTATATCATACAAAATTCATTAATGGGATAGATTGATATGATATATCTTTTTTTAAATATTTTTCTATGGATACATCAACTGAGTAAAAAAATTGATTTGAAAATCTCAACCTTGTAAATATTTTATAATTTTATTTAAATTTTAATTTTTTATAAAATTATAATAAAAATTATAAATAAAAGTATGTATTTTCTCACTTATTTTTTAATCCTTTATTTTACCATTTAAACCTTTAATTTTTTTATAGTTTTTATTCCTATTCCTTCTAGAATTTTACTTTCTAATAAAAAAAAATAATTAATTTTGAATGAATATCTTATTAAACTTCTCAAATTACCTTTTAATATCAACATAAAAAAAATAATCTTAAATTAAATTTTATTCTAAATAAAAAAATTTAAAGAATATATTTTTCCAATTATGAATTTATTGAAGATATTGATAAATATATAAAAATTTACAGGTAAAAATAAAATTTAATAAAATATTTAACAACAAATCTAATATTTATTAGATAATAAATTTCTAAATGGAATAAAATAAGATATTAAAATGATGGTTTGAATAATAATAATAATAATAATAATAATAATAATAATAATAATAATAATAAATCAAATCAAAACTTAAAATTGTCACATCTACTATTTTTATACAATTATTAAATATTTGTACTATGTGTTTAAATGATAATTTTGTGTGATTAATATATATTTAGGGAGCGATGAATTTGTATGATAAACAATTATGAGTAGATTAGATAATTTAGGTGGTGACAAAATAAATTATTGATTTAAGAGTTTGATTATTTAATTAGAGGAAATTTGAAATTTATGGATTTTTATTTGCCAAAAATAATTTAAAACAAGGGGGCAATTTACATATATATTAGTTAATTAAAAAAACAAATATTATTACATGAGAATATATTGATTAAAAATAAAATAGAGATAAATAGAAATTTATTGTATTCCAAAATGAAGTAGAAGAATTATGAGAAAATAGAAATAAATAAAAATAAAAATAAACCAAGTACAATAATGTTGACTTTCTCTTGATAAAAATTGGTGGCAATCGGTAAAGAAAATAAAATAGATTTTAAAGAAAGTTGAGAAGGAGAGTGGTATGGAACTCAAGATTCAGAACTGATGAAACGCAAGTAAGGGAAGCAAGAAGGGGAAAAAGGGGTCTAGAATTGGAGTTACACAACTAAGAAAGGAGAGCCAGGAAGCAAGATTAGAACTGACAACTTGAGGAAAGATAATGGAACTAATGGAACTGACTAAAGACTAAATGGTTAAACTTGTTGGTTTATGCTATGAGGTAAGGGATTATCCATGAATAGTTATATGTGTGCGTGCCTGAATTTCATTTTATTTTTATGTTGATTTCACCATATTCTTTTATGATCTGGTGATTGAATTGGTGGCCACGTTTGAAGGCTTAAGGTGTTTTCTTTAGACTGTGTTAAAATTGATCAAGAAAAACAAAATAAGAAGAGATACTTTTAAATGTAATACTGGAAACTTGTCATATATGTATTAAGCAATCGAGTAAACGCGTAATTGTTAACCCATTAGTTTCTGAAGCATGGCATGGAACATCCTGACAAATAATGTGATATGCTAAATTCCGTGATGGGATTTCTGATGGAAGCCAATTATATACCTTCATGTTGTTTTCAGAACGTCATAAAATGATGCAGGCTGCTTCTTAGTTGCACATAATTCCTGAAAACATAAAGATGATGTTCATATAACAGAACTCCTTGACAAGTAGTAAACGCAAAATTGTAGCTTCTGCCCATGGACGACCCATTAGTTGCAAACCTATTGGAAGACCTTGTTTATCATAACCCACCTAAAAAGTAAATATTTCAATCATTTTTATACTAAATCTTCTCAACAATATCAGTGGCATTTCTCCAAAGCTGAAATTCTTTTCCAAGTTATGTCCTGAGAATTTCATGAGCTGAAGTAGGTGAAATGTTACTTATAGGGACTGTAATGGCAGGAAAACCAAGAAGATTAGCTGCGGCAATGAACTGCATAAGATAATTGTTATATTGTGTCTTGAATGTAATTGTAGATTCATTTTTTGAATCCGAAAAGTTCGAGGTGCGACTGAAAAAGTTGAGAAAATTTTAATTGAGGAAAAATGAGGATCTGTTTTTGGAAGCAGAGGGCGAGGGCCGATAGGCCCAAGCCCGTAGCTCAAAAACTGATTCCGATGGAGTGTGGAGGCTTCGCCCCCGCGGTATGGATCGGTTTATTTTGACCCGGTTCATTTTTTCGGTTTTTTAGCTTATATTTGGATTTAGGGTTATTCAAAAATGGTAATGTGCTTCTTCTTCAATAGAATCAAAATCCAGCCGCTCTCTGCAACCGAGGACGTAGTCATCTTTGCCGAACCTCATAAATATCGTGTTTTCTTTCATTTTTCTTTTGCTTCTCTTCTACAGATTGTGCTAAACATATTAGGGAGTCGTAACAATAACCTGAAATCAAGATAGGTGCATCGAAAAGAAAGATACTTAAAATTTAGTTATCTTTGACAGTAAATCTCTCTCGTCCATCTTCTATGACGGATAATATAACTTGCTACTGTATAAGCTGGAATCATGTTCCATGATAATATCAGGCGAGACAACGCAGTTCTGTTGATTCATTTCTTGCGTTCTGTTTTCTTGTACATATGTTTTATATATTCTCATGAAAGATTCAAACAAACCTATAAAATATACATGTTTCATGTATCTTATTGTAAAGTATATTTTCGATGAATGAATTGTCCATAAAAGAAATCCATTGGTCCTATGAAGTTACGAATAGTTTCCTTAAAATATTAGATATACAATTGGTTTCATAAAAAGTTACAAGTAATTTGAGAATCTTATACCTTTTAACCCTTCACTGTCAATTGTTGTAAGTTTGGGTGAGGCTGCAAGTTTTCCAACACCAATTGGCTTTCTTCAACAGTCACCTTTCCAGCAACAGCAATTGCCCAATCCAGCTCCAAAATTTTAAGGTGTTTTTTCTCCAACAAGTTTGCCCTTTTAGACTCTTAATCCAAATTTCTCAAATTGCCCAGTCCCTCGATGGAAAGGCGACGTAGTTTGTTCAGGTGTTCCAATATACTCGATGAAACTTCTTTATGACAACGCACAATGAATGATGATAACGCCTCCAATCCAGTTAATTTCCCCAACATAGATCAATAACGAGAGACTTGAGGTTGATCAAATTATGTACATCTCTCGGCAATTCTTGAAGAGAAAGACAATCATGAACTACAAGAGTTTGCAAGTTATGCAAATTGGCTATTGAATTTGGAAGTTATTTTAGGGCATTACTACTTGAAATTTTAAGATGCCTCAAATGCTTCAACTTCCCAATTAAACCCATTACTTTGCAGTCAACAAAGTCAATATGTAATGCATGTAATCTCTTTTGACAATTTAAATTAACTGTGTTCATATCCCAACCATCAGATCTGATAAATGTCTTCATGCCCTTCACTTGTTGGATCACTCCTTTCATCAACTCTTTTCCAAGCTCACTAACATATACATGTCTAACTCTTTTGGAAATTTTTCCCATGCATTTCTTTTCTATCACAATGCAACTATCCCTTGCTATTGATTGCACTAAATCATGCATTTGTACACTAGGTTCTCTAAATCCTTCATCAACAATTTGGAAGAAAGATTTATATATTGTTGTATTTATGTCTTGAATGGTTTTTTGATGGTTTTGAATTTGTACCTGATCCGAAAAGTTCGCAGTGCAACATAAATTTTGAGAAAAAAATTAATGGAGAAAAGATCGACGATGTGGGGGGCTTCGCCTCCCGCGGTATGGACCTGGTTTATTTGAACCTGGTTTGTAAAAACCTAATTCCTATGAGTACCGAAACACGCTACTCTCTGCAACTGAGGACGTAGGCATTTTGCCGAACTTCGTAAATCCTTGTGTCATCTCTCTCTCTCTCTATATGTTTGTGCGTATTTGATTCTTGTATTCATAACATATATTAATTCATTCAAGTATCGCTCACAATCCCTTCTAAATATTAATCCCCTTTTAAAGTTGCAATATAACCTTGTGCCTTCCACAAATAAACTAACTCTCCTTTATGAAATGGATAATCTTTTGGAAACATGGCACAATATGCAAAACATGATCTTAGATGATATGGCAAGTGGTCATAACTCAATTTCAACACTGGAATAATGCCCTCTACTTTGACAGGGTGCTTCTGTTTTCATCAACAGGTCCTGTGTATAGAAATATAAAAAATTTTGAAGAGGGAATTAGAATTGCTTTGGGTTGGGGAATGACACCAATACTTGTTTGTGAAGTAATTCATGCAGAGAAAAAAGAAGAAAAAAGAAACATGCTAACCATCTTGTTTTGTCTGATTAATTAGTTTCATTAAATCTTGCTTGAAGTTGTTGAAGAAATGGTGTCATGCATGCAATGGAGCATTCAATATTTATACGATCAGAAAACCTGGAATTATAAGCAATGCATTGGCAAATTCTTTTCAGTTGAGTTTCGTATAATTGTTAACTGAAAACACTGGAAATTTATCCTGCCAAACTCACAATTTGCTTTGATTCCATCCCTTTTCTAGTTGCATGGTCCCTCTCCTCTTGATCTACATGCGAAAGAATATAGAACAAGTCTGGTGGAAGATAATACATGGGTCATCTCCTCATGTAAAGGATTGCAGCCTGTCAGATTTAAAGTCTATCTATATGAATAGGAATTGATTCTATTCTTATTCCTGTTAGATAAACTCATTTGATGTATATATTTTATCCTCAAACTCAGAATTTAATTTACTTTTATAAAATAAAATTGACAAATTATTTTGTTTATAAATAATTATCCACTCTAAGATAATTATTATTTAAAAATTTAATATTATTTAATATTTCATTAAAATTAAATCAAATTGTATTCTAAATAAAAAATTAAAGAATAGATTATATTTTTCCAATTATAAATTTATTAAAAATAACCTAATTTATAAATAACCACTAATTTAATATTATATTTATTACATAACAAATTTTTAAATGGAATAAAAAACATTCATGAAAAATTATGATTTGAATAATAATAATAATTAAAAAATACATAAATTTATGTATAAATTTTACATATTTTTATCAAAAATTAAAATTTTGAATAAAATTATAAAATAATTAAAAAAATTTTAATTTTTAAAACTAACGTGTTTATAACAAATATTAAAAAAGACACATAAGCTTATCACAGTAATCAAGTGTGTAGATTGAATAGAATTACAAGTAATTCTCAAAATTATGATAAATTCATCAACTATTTCTCTTACACACCATCTTCACTCCACTGCTCGATCACAGCTCAACTTCGGTCTTCTTCATCTTTCTTCTTCCTCTTCATTTCAGGTAATTTTTATGGCCATTCTTTAAACACGCAAAACACCTTGATGAATGCTTAGAGAACTTGCTTCTGAGCTTCTTGTTGTTTCTGACTTCCAAATGTGTATATTTGGAATGAAGAAAACCTCCTATTTATAGTAATTTAAAGGAGAAGGGATTTACAGATTTAACTTTTATCCTCACTTCAAAATAATTATCACTTTATTTATTTATTATTTTAATAATATTTATCTTACCATAAAATAATTTTAAATTTAGATAATAAAACGAAAAATTTTGATTGGTTTAAAATCTATTTAATTTATTAGATTAATTTAATTATTTAATCTAATTATTTTATAGATCAAAAATATTTGTTTAATTGATCCATAAAATATTTTTTATTTATTAGATTAAAATAATTATTTAATATAATTAATTAGATTAAAATAATTATTTAATATAATTAATTAGATCAAAAATATATTTAATTGATTCAGAAATTAATTTGAATTTTTTTGATATCTGTAACATGTAAAGATTGTCTGTATGTATGAAAGTTTGCGACTTTTGTCTAATCAAGTTGGTGGGTTCTCTTTAGTCTTCTGTTTCCTTTTCCGGGTGTTTTCGGTTTTGTTGTTTTGTTTAGTTAGCTGTTAGCTTCTGATCTGTCAGCTACTGGCTTTGGTTTTTTTCTCGAAAGGCTGTGGATTTGGATTTGTTTAGGTCTGTTGTGGAATTGTTTGTTGGATGTGATGCTGTTAGATTTCGTTTTTTTTTGGTTCACGAATAGAAGATCTGTAATGGAAATCTTAAGTGTTGTTCAAGTGTTGATTGCTCTGGTTATCTTGCTTGAAATTCACTTTTCTCTAGTGCTGTTAAATGTGTTTGATTTCTATGTGAATAATGTTAACTATCTCTAATTTAGGTTGAGTTGCGGATATGGAAGGTGGCCCAAGTTCGAGGTTGTTTACATTGCATCGCTGCAAGACTAGTCATCTGGTGGGTGATGAATTTGTTTTTGAAAATTATATGCTGTCTTCATTGTGGATATGAAGCTGCTGCTACATAATTTGGTCTGAAGGATGTCAAAGATTGCCTCCGTTCTTGGGTTTTGCTCGCAAAACAAAAATTTCCCGCTAAAACCATGCATCCAGGTGAGGCATGCGCAAGGGATGCACAATGTAGAGGGAGATAAGAACTACAAAACTTACTTGTCTCCTGAATATTTTGATGCACCACTCACTCAATTGGGTTGGCAGCAGGTCAGACGTAAGCCGTTAGCATTTTCACTAGTTCGAGAAATAAAAGCTTACTCCAACCATATCATTGACCCGTTTTTCTTGGTGGGAATCTGAAGAACATTTCTATTTTTTCTGTATTTTCTTTAGGTTGACAATTTGCGTAAACATGTCCACTCATTTGGACTTTCTAAGAGGTTGTTTTCGGAGTTATGACAAGGTTTAACCGGAGAATTCCAAGTGATGAAGTGGATGAAATGTGACTTACAGGGACGGTAATGGCAGGAAAACCAAGAAGATTAGCTGCGGCAGTGAACTGCATAAGATAACCTGAAATCAAGATAGATGCATCAAAAAGAAAGATACTTCAAATTTAGTTATCTTTCACAGTAAATCTCTCTCGTCCATCTTCTATGATCGATAATATAACTTGCTTACTGTATAAGCTGGAATCATGTCCCATGATAATATCAGGTGAGACGAAGCGGTTCAAGTTATAATCTTTATTTCTCCTTGAAACATCCTGCCCAGGCAAACTCATCATGGTACTACAGATACATCTAGCATTAGTACCTCTGCACCGTCTAAACTGAATAATTGGGAACTCTTTTGATTGATTTCTTGCCTTCTATTTTATTGTAGATATGTATACATACTCTTATGAAAGATTGGAATAAGCCTATAAAAGAAAGATTGGAATAAAAAAGATTAACTAAATTTCTTGGTTTATACAAATGGTATACTTAAGATTTACTAAAAGATTATAAGTAACTTATTTATTATTTACTTTAGTGCTCCAAAAAATTTATTGAAATCTCAAACTTTTTTCATGGATATATTAGAATGGGCAGACTTTAGAGAAAAAGTAGTGGGGATGGTAGTTGTGAAAATTGGGCATTGAAGTAAGCAACTATGGAAGCCAAGCAATTAGATTGTTTAATTGGAGTAATTTTATTATGAGTTTGATTCACCACAGAAATTTCATAACCTCTTCTTCATCTCTACTTTCCTACTCATTCAATACTCAAATTCTACATTTACTTGATGAACACCACCTTCTCCAACTACCCTTTCGCAGATGAATGCCCCGTTGGACTTCTTTATCTGAATCTGCAAACACACAACACAAACATGGTTATGTAGTTCCTTGCCTACAATTCGCATGCTCAAACATTGAACATTAGAGGGTGCAGAAATGGTTAAGCTTAAGAAGAAAAGAAGAAAAACACCTTAATCTTGTTTTTGATTATCATCAATAATGACGATCTTGGGAATGTGAGAAATGTTGACCCAATCTTCACCAGTATCCTTTCTGCATCTTCCAGATAGCCTTGCGCATCTTCTAATGTACAACTCCTGTAAAGAGGTCATTTGATGCATTCCCTCCGGTAGACATGCCAAACTTATGCATTCCTCAACCCTCAATCGTGAAAGTCTCGGAAATTGACATAACTCAACCTCACTTCTGCTCCTTCTCCACCACCCTTCCATAGCATAGCAGTCATTGATCTTGATCTCTTGAAGAGAAGGGAAGAATGTTGCAGAAGAAGAGGAGCAAGAACCTACCTCCTCATCATAATCTGATATATACCTCAAACAATGTAAGCTAAGGAGCTTTAGGGTCTTTAGAACAGGAAGTTGGCCCAATGGTGGTAGTTTCTCCAGGTTTTCACAACGAACTAGACTAAGGTGGACTAGATTCATAATGCGAGGCAGCCAATTTGAGAATCTTATGCCATTGTAATTCTCCACTGTCAATTGCTGTAACTTTGGGTGAGGCTGCAGGTTATCCAACACCAGTTCGTTTTCTGCAATAGTCAACTTTCTATCATTAAAATTTTCCCAAGTCAGCTCCAAAATTTCAAGGTGTCTTTTCTCCAACAAGTTTGCCCTTTTAGACTCTGAATCCAAATCTCGCAAATCGCCCAGTCTCTTGATGGAAAGGCGACGTAGTTTGTTCAGGTGTTCCAATATACTCGATGAAACTTCTGCATGACTGCCCACCAGAAATGATGATAACGTCTCCAATCCAGCTAATTTCCCCAATCCTATTGGCATGCATTTCAATCTCAAACAGTTATCAATAACGAGAGACTTGAGGCTGATCAAATTTTGTGTATCTCTCGGCAATTCTTCAAGATAAGTACAAGATTCAAGTACAAGAGTTTGCAAGTTATGCAAATTTGCTATTGAATTTGGAAGTGTTTTTAGGCCATAACTTTGTGAAATTTTAAGATGCCTCAAATGCTTCAGCCTCCCTATTAAACCCGTTGCTGTGCTGTCAACCTTGTGAAGATGTAATGCTCGCAATCTCTTTTGACAATTAAAAGTAACTGCGAGCATATCCCGATCACCATTTTGAATAAAGAGTGTCTTCATGCCCATCACTTGTTGGATCACTCCTTTCATCGACTCTTTTCCAACCCTACTAACATTTACATGTCTAACTCTTTCAGAAGCTTCTCCCATGCATTCCTTTCCTATCGCAATGCGACTATCCTTTGCTATTGATATCGCTAAATCACGCATCAAATCATGCATTTTTAGCCTAGGTCCCATAAATTTAACATTAATAATTTGGAAGAAGGATCTATATATTAATTCATTCAAGTATCGCTCACCAATCCCTTCTAAATATTCATCCTCATTTAAAGTTTTGATATAACCTTGTGCCATCCACAAATAAACTAACTCTCTCTTATCAAATGGATAATCTTTTGGAAACATGGCACAGTATGCAAAACATGATCTTAGATGATATGGCAAGTGGTTATAACTCAATTTCAACACTGGAATGATGTTCCCTGTACTTTGCCATTGTTTCGAAATATCATTTTCTAGGATAGTTGACCACTCACTTTCACTAGTTGTTGACATGAGGCTTCCTAAGGTTCTTATTGCTAGTGGAACTCCTTCACACTTCTTTGCAATTGCTTTTCCAATTTCCCCTAAATCAGAGTTCAATCCACCACTCACGCCCTGCTTAAATGATATTCTTCTAAATAATTCCCAAGCCTTACCTTCTTCTAGACCATGCAACTCATATGGGGAATCAACACCCATCATTGATGCAACTATTTGGCTACGTGTAGTAACTAAAATCTTACTTCCCGGATAACCAACTAACAAGTATTTTCTCAAATTATTCCACTTGTCCTTATCTTCATTCCACACATCATCTAACACCAGCAAGTATCTCTTCCCTTCTAATTTCCCTCTGACTTTTGCTTGCAATTCCTGCAATACCTCACTATCATCATCTAAAATCTTTTTAATTATCAATTTGAAATCAAACTTCTCCGAAACACATACCCACGACTTTGTCTTAAAATGCTTATTAACCCGTTCATCATTATATACCATTTGAGCAAGTGTGGTCTTTCCTAGCCCTCCAAAGCCAACAATGGCTGCTAATGAAACATTTTCTGGACCACCTACATCTAACAATTGCTTTACAATGTGTTCCTTATCTTCCTCTCTTCCTATTACTTCTAATTTGTCCACATAAGAGTCAGTCTCCCTTTCACTCATCATAGATGGCAGGTGTTCATCTCCTACTATTTCTCTTCCTACTAAGTTAAGGAGTGAAGCATCTTTCTTTACCTCCTTTAGTCTCTCTGTAAGGTCCTTGATTTTGCCACCCATCTTAAGACGAAACCAAATCTGATTTGATGAAGAAAAGAAGTCCTTAACCTGCACAAAGACATGTAAACTATTAATATTATATCCGACGGTGGCAGGATAGTTTATGTCAAGTAACTATGGACAAGTTGCTTAATATTTTTTTTTATTATTTTCTACGCACCTGCACTGACAGTTTTCCCTTAAAGATGGTCTTCCTTAAGTCATAGGTAGACAAGTCATCAACCAAATCATTAGCTTCATACACAATTTCCTCAACCCCCCTTAACCAATTTTCGACTGCATGGTTTTTCTTTTGATTCTCTTCAGCATCCAGAAGCAGACCTTTGACAGTAGATAGAGAATGTTGAAACCTCTCCATTTCATCTCTTACACCATACATCAACGGAACTTGTTGGAAAATAGGCGATCCCACATTTGTTAGCAATTGTTCTGCAACACTGAATAGAATGCCTTCAGCCATGTTATCAAAAACAGAAGGAAGTTTGAAGGACAAGGGCAATGAAGATAGATAGAAGAAATGGATTGAGTTTGGTGGTGTGGGTCTTGTGTATAGACACATATATAGAAATTATTGAAGAGGGAATTATAATTTTTTTGGCTTGGGAATGAAGCAAAGGATTAGCTTCTTTAATTCCAAAAGGCAAAAGAAAAAATAAAAAAGAATGAAAGGGAAGGACAAGCATTTGGAAGCTGATAAAGCATGTTGTTTCTGCCTGAAACATCATATTCAGGCAACTCATCATGGTCCTGCAGATACATCTAGCATTAATGCATCTGCACCGTCTAAACCAAATAATTCGGAACTCTTATGATTGATTTGTTGCCTTCTGTTTTCTTGTAGATACGTGTATATACTCTTATGAAAGATTGGAACGAACCTAAAAAATATGTATGTTTCATGCATCTTATTGTAAAATTTTGTCTCTTGTATTTCCTTGTAAAGTACATTTTCAATAAATCCATTTGTCCTATGGCAGGGTTTCCTTGACACAAAGTTGATAGATATTAAGCTAAGGTGTAAATAATAATATTACTAATAAACATACAAATATCACATTAATAATAATAATAATTTACATACAAACTATTATTATTTTATGCACTTCCTTACTTAATGTCACCTAATAACCAGATTTAATTCTAATAAATTTTTAATCTTCTTAGGTTTTAACTAATAACTAATTAACATATTGAATACTAGAATATTGAGTATATTAAAGAACTAAATTGATTGGTTGCATGAAGAGACACATATAGTTAATTTAAAGTCTATTAAAAGAATATGAAAGGTTTACTAAAAGATTAGAAAATGTTATACATATAATTTATGAAATTTTCATTTGATTTAATGAAAAATTATACATAATTTACTAAAAAATTATTATATAACTCTAAAAATAAATATATTTTGATTAACAAAATTGGAAGAAATTTTGTACTTTAGAGTTCTAGTGATCCTATTGTTTTAAAAAACAAGAATTTTTTAAAAAAGCTTTTAAGAAGATCATTAGGAAAATCCCCAAAGGATAATCAATCATCATTTCAAATACCTTTAAAATGTTTGAATAATTAATTGATATGGAATTTTTAAACAACTCAAAATAATTTTTTAAAGAATTATTATAATTAAATAATAGTATAAAGATTGAATTTCTTATTTATTCTTATGATATCAATTTTAAATTTTTCAATATTTTTATAATAAAGAAGAAAATGATAAGTTTGAAAAAGTTTATTATTATTGACATGGGATTACGTAAAAATCTCATTTTTTTATGGATATATAAATATTTTTTATAATATATATTTTGAAAATCTCATGATATCATTTTCAAGGAATAGAATTTTGGGTATTTTTGTAAAAAAAAATTAAAATGGAATGGTATTTGTGAAAAATGGGCATAGAAGTAAGCAAATATGGAAGCCAAGTAATTAGATGTTTAGTTGGAGTAACCTCTTCTTCATCTCTACTTTCCTACTGATTCTATATTCCAATTCTATATTTACTTGATGAACACCACCTTCTTAAACTACCCTTCCTCAAATAAGTACGCCAGTTAGAGGTCTTCATCTGAATTTGAAAAAACACAACACAAGCAAGGTCAAGTAATTGCTTGCCTACGATTCTCATGCTCAAACAATGAATATTAGAGGGTGCATAAATGGTTAAAATTACAAAGAAAACAAGAAAAAAAAACCTTAGTATTGTTCTTGATTATTATCCATCAATGATGACGATCTTGGAAATGTGGAAATGTTGACCCAATCTTCACCACTATCCTTTCTGCATCTTTCAGATAGGCTTGGGTGTTCTCTAATATACAACTCTTGCAAAGAGGTCATTTGATGCATTCCATCCGGCAGACATGCCAAACTTATGTTGTCCTCAATCCTCAATCATGAAAGTTTAGGAAATTGACATAACTCAACCTCACTTCTGCTCCTTCACCACCCTTCCATAGTATCGCAGTACTTGATCTTGGTCTCTTGAAGAGAAGGGAAGAATGTTGTAGAAGAGGAGGAGGGAAAACCTACCTCCTCATCATAATCTAATATATACCTCAAACTAAACATACAATCTAGTTTTAGGGTCTTTAGAACAGTGAGTTGGCCTAATGGTGTTAGTTTCTCTAGATGAACACAACAAACTAGACTAAGGTGGACTAGATTCATAATGTGAGGCAGCCAATTTGAGAATCTTATACCATTGTAACCCTCCACTGTCAATTGTTGTAAGTTTGGGTAAGGCTGCAGGTTATCCAAAATCAATTTGCTTTCTGCAATACTCAACTTTCTAGCATAAAGATATCTCTAACTCAGCACCTAAATTTGAAGGTATTTTTTCTCCAACAAGTTTGCCCTTTTAGACTCTGAATCCGAATTTCTCAAATCGCCTACTCCCTCGAGGGAAAGGCAAGGTAGTTCGTTGAGGTGTTCCAGTATACTCAATGAAAGTTCTCCATGACTGCGCACCATGAATGTTGATTGTTGGATATCCCAGGTAGAATTTAGATAACATAAAAACACTAATAAACACACTTTTTATTGATAATACAAGAGAAAATTACAACTCTCATAATATTTTCTAGAATAATTTTCTAGCACATGATTCTATTTTCTTTCTTTTCTCCCCTTTCTCTCTCTCTCTCTTTCCCTCTTTATAGCTCTCTTTGATGGGGATTACAAAATGACTCTCTAACCTCTCCTATTTATAGTATTTCTATGGAGGTGAATAAGTATACCACTGTCACGTCCACACACTTAGCATATTTCGATGCATTAATTATATATGCGATGAAATAAATTAAGCATGTTTTTAAATGGAAATGAATGTTTAATAATGATAAAGTATGAAAAGTTGATGAAAGAAAAGTATTTTTAAAGTAAATGTTACATAGGAAGTGTTTAATATGCTTAATTGAAGAAATCAAGAAAAATGGCTTTTATGATGTAGAAGATGAATGCTTAGTTAAATGATGTTTTATGGTGGATTTTATATGAATTATGAGATGTCTTGACATGTTTTGCATGATATTATATGTTAAAATATAAGTTAAAATGTTTAAGTGTAAGTTTAAGAATTGTTAGAATTAATGGTTAATTAAATGTGAAATGAGGATATAAATAGAATTTTCTAAAATAATAATGCTATTTAATGAAAAATATATTTTATGGATGGAATGTATGTATTTGATGATAATGTATGCATGTATATATATATGTATATGTATAAGTATGTATACATATTAGTATAGAAGGTTAAGGCTATGTGGCAACACTTGATTGGTGGGGGTGAAGGAAAAGTCAAAATAAGAGGCTAAATTATATTTTCTTCCTTTCTTACCGGTTCCTATTTCCCAAAATACTTTGTAGCAGAACATTTCTTCTTCTTTCTCTTTTCTTAAGATTGGAAATCAAAATCCTCAAGGGTTGGTAATTCAAGGTAAGTAAAATATAAATTAAGTTAGTTGCTGCCTTCTTTTTACTTCTTATGCATGCTTCTCTTCTTTGATTGCTTTTCTTGTGGTTATTTTGTGGAAACCATGGTTGGTTGTGTAGAGATGTAAGTTTTTGATTGCATGGTATTGAGCTTGTTTTTGATCAATTGGTTTATTGATTTTCAAAGAGTTATGGTTTTGGTGTTTGATTGATATATGGCTTTTGTTTTGGTGAAGTTTTGTTGCTGTCCAAAACATGAATGGCCATTGGATTGAGATTTTTCCAAATTGAAGTTTTGTGGATGATTTAGTGATTGAATGATATGCTTTAGAGGTGTTAAAGTGGTGATTTGCATGAAGTTCCATTTAGAACTCTTAATTGACAGCCATCTTCTTTTATGCCTTTATGAGTATGTATGTATGTGACTGCCTAAATTGTGATATAGAATGCTTGTTTTAGATGTTAAGAGGTTGTATGTATGTTTTAAGGTCAACCCATAATGGTTTGAAGCATGAAAATGCTAAATTATTAGTTAGAGGATAATAATTAAGCTCAATGAAAGATAAATTTCCTAGTGTTGTGCTAAAATGTGTATTTCATGGGGTTGTGGTTGGATATTTTCAAAACTGATTCTAAAGAATATTATTATGATATTAAGCTATTGTCTCATCATAGAATTGGAATTTTTGGAATGTCACATAAATAGGTAAAAATTATGCAAGTTAGTGGTAAGCTGAAATTATGCCTTTAAGTGTGTAATGTATATAACTTTGGATATATTGAGAGTTGTGTATATCTTTTTGTAAAACTGCACCTTTTGGTTGTATTTCTATCATAGGACATGAGATTAATATATGGGTTGTGATTTGAGGAGTTTTTTATGATGGGGATAAAAATTGTAAAAGTTGGTATATAATTGTTGTGCATATTAAGGGCAGAATTAAGGGGCTTGCGGCAATTACATTTTAACAGCCTTAATGTTTGAGTTTTTGGGAGTGTAATATATAGTTAGAAATCTCTTTGAGTTTAGTTTCCAATGATATAAGATTTGTTTTATTCTGTGGTCGTTTTGTTAACTTAAAAATTCACGCAATAAAAAATGTTCATATAGGCAGCATATTTATATGTCTAATATGATGACCTATATTAAACATTTTTTTTGCCTACCTTAACGAATGACTTTTAAACGTATAATATACGGTTAGAAAGATATTTAAGTCTTGTTTTTAATGGTATAATATTTGTCCTATTTTGTGGTGATTTGTCGTATCAAAACTTACACGTAAGATGAACTGTTTCTTTTGGTCAAATGAGTATATGCAATGCAATGACATGTTTTAATTGATTGCGTTGAGTATCTTAACAATTGAATTTTTAAACATATAACACATCGTTGGAAAGATCTTTGAATATATTTTTCATTGGTATAAGATTTGTTCTATTTTAAAATCATTTACTTAGTCCAAAGTATTGCATAAAATGACTAATATACATAGGCAGCAAAAGTGTTATAAGAATAAAATGACTTTTTACTTTAAGCATTAATATGGTTATCTTATGAATTGATTTATATACATATATAATGTGTATATTGATTTGATGCTTGGATATTTTATAAATGTTATAGGTGGTTTGATTGATGATTTGCAAATGCCAACAAGGAATTTAGATAAGAGAAAAGCAATAGCAGGTTTATGCTAATGTTTCATGACTAATACTTGGTCCCTTGAAGGAACATTTCATGAATGCATGATATATGATTGAATTTATATTTATTTTATGATATAAAGCATGTTTTTGCATCATGACATATACACTCACTCATTTTTACATAATCATAGCATGTCATGGTGATGGGGAGGCACAAGGATTGGATGATTACAGAGCTGAACAGAGTTGCTATTGATACGTACTAGATCACATAGTTGGATTTCCACAGGAAATCATAAAGTTGGATTCTTATATGGAATCACAGAGTAATAATGGGTTCGTTTCATTGAACCACAAAGAATTTATATGTTCCTATAAGAATAAGAGGTACCGGTACATTGGACCCAATACAACATTGTGTACAGTTGCAGAGGTATCAGAGATTGATATGAGAAAAATCAGAGAGAGAGAGTGTAAAATATCATTGCACTCTCAAAGGCATATTCATCACTTTATATAAATTCATAGTTGAATTTACAGTACAAAAATAATATGAAGGGATACCTTACTACATAAAGCATGTATTATAGAAATATGATGATTGAATAATAAAGATCACAAGTAAGGAATGTCAATGATTATTGAATGTATTTATTTCATGCTGGAATGATTGGTATATTATTATCACTTATGGATTGCATTGCTTGAGATCATTTTACCAGTACCACTGAGATTATTCTCAGCGTTTGTCATTTGATGAACGCAGGCATGAGTGTCACAGGTGAGCACAAGGGTTAGTGTTAGCAGCAATTGGTTCAAGTTTTAACTGGATTTTGGTAGAGAACCCAGACTTCATGATGGACTCCTATAACTGCAAGATTTATGCAACTTCTTTTCTTTGTCATTTTAGCATTAAAACAATCATGACCTAAAACTTATGTAATTATCACAATACCACTGAGGACTTGAAATTAGCATGATGACTTAATATGGTTGTATTTGATGATGTATGAATTTTGAAGTTTGTTTATGAATGACATATGATGGTATGTGATATATAAATTACAATGTTTATGTGGCAAGATTATTATTTATTGATTTCAATGCATTTAAAATTATTTAAAGTATTATAGATAAATTAATAAAGTTATATAAAATAATTTTCTAGCACACCATTATATTTTCTCTCTTTTCTCCTCTTTCTCTCTCTCTCTCTTTCTCTCTTTCTAGATCTCTTTGATGGGGATTACAAAATGACTCTCTAACCTCCCCTATATATAGCATTTTCTATGGAGTTGGATAAGTATGTCATTCGCAATATGCCAACTCATTAATGATAAACATTAACTAAGCATGAGTTGTGATTCTATGATCTCCAAGTTGTCAAGTTAATCTTTGATTCAAGTTGTCAAGTTCATCTTTGATTCAAGTTGTCAAGTTCAAATTTACTTCTAATTGTCAATTATAACTTTACTTCTAGCTGTCAAATTGTTACACCCATATTTGACACCCTAGGAGTTTTTGTATGTATTGTATGCTTGCTCGGATGTATACATGTATGTATACATGTTTTGATACGATTGCTTGCGTATGTGCAGTGTACGTGTGCTTGTATATGCGTTGCGATGACGTGTTCTGCTATGTATTTGTATATGTTCTAAGTGTGTGCATGATGGCATGCATGATTGCTTTGTGTTTTGGGGTATTTCAGGTGGTTGGGAGTGAGTTTGAGGGTGAGGAGAGGAGTTTGGAGTGTGGAACGGGCGTACGGGGCTTCGTATGGTCGTACCTGTTACACCCACATTAGAGACCCTAGGAGTTATACACGATTGTGTATGTCTTTGTTAATGAATGCTCGTATTTCATGATGTATGTTATGTGTATATGTGCTATGAATGGATGTATAATGAGGATGAGGTGCTTGAGTGTATTTATGATGCATTGAATGTGTATGTATGTATCTATAGGTTTGCTTGTGTGTCGTCACCTTAATGGGAAGCATGTCTTTTCAGTTGGATGAGGGACGACTTGTGTATGTGATTGGGTATGCGTTATGTTAGGTATAGCCCTTATACTGGTATAGGGGTAGATGTTGGAGCGGAGCGGAGAGAGCGAGTGGAGTGTAGCGTAACGAGCGAATGGAGCGGAGCGACAACATCTGCCCATCAGGGGGAGATACGTGAGTTGTTGGTTGGGGTGCGGGGGCGGAGCCCCCGTGGTACGGTAAATGGGTGTTTTGGAAGTGTGTTTAGGATTTGTTAAGCGTTAGGACAGGTTTCGGGCGAGTTAAGCAATCCAATAGGCATGTTATGCATTTTTAAGAAGTGGTACGGGCGTACGGATGGGCCGTACGGTCATACGAGTCAGAGGAATATAGGGATTTTAGGGCCTGGAGGATGTATGGGCATACTAGAAGGTAGTACGGTCGTATCGTTGCTCGCAGGAAATCAGATTGCTCGTAGGAAAAAGTTAGTTTATCAGAGGAACAGTACCCGTACGGGTGTACCGAAAGGTGGTACGGTCGTACCGCAACTCACAGGTTTTTGGTTTGTCAGGCTTTTGGAGTCGGTACGGGCGTACCAATGTACGTACGGCCGTACGTGACTTTATATTTGACTTTTAAGGCAGAAAAACAGACGGTTTTCTTAGGTTTCATTCCTGATTTTCCTAAGCTAAACACCCCTAAACCCTACCAAACAACCTTCTACGTGATTCTAAACATTCATAGCGCCCGAGAACGTGAGATAGAAGTTAATTAAGAGTAAAGATAGGATTACCGGTTATTACTAGAGGTTGCTTGCATTTGAGGTTAGTGCTAGTTTTATGTGTTAAGCCACTTTCGGCTTGTTTCCGATTGCCATAAGATGTAAACTACGTCTAGGCATATGATTTTGATATGAATATTATCCTTGTGCTATGATATGTGATGGATATTGATTCTGATGCTTGGAACGTTATGATTTCCTTACCGAATGTTATGTTTAATGCCCCAATTGTTTAGTTCGAGGGGTAAATGAATGAATGATATGATCATTTGCATAATGATGATGGATGAATGATGAAAGAGTAAAAAGAAAATGAGAAATGAGGGCAGAGCTCAGCTCTGGGCACACTGGATCAATAAAAATGGAATTCCTACAGGAATTATGATATAAATATTCTCCTGAGACGGGAGATGGATATAGAGTGCAGGGCACTCGGATAAATGACCGCCTACGAGTGATGAGTACTGGTACCTATCGGGATCCAGTGTGTGCGACAGGAATGTGCACATTTACAGGAAAACAAGATTGAATGAGTGAAAGAGGAATGAGAGTGAATGCGAGACGTATTGACATTTGCATTGCATATGATGTTTATGATGGATCGCTATGTTACGCCCGTGTCTAGGACCCTAGGAGTTTATATGCCTACACGTATGTATACGTGTATAAATATATGTATGCATGGATGTATGTGTGTATAGATGTATGCGTATGTGTATATGTATATGGATGTGTATGTATGTATGCATGTGTGTATACATGTATGTATAGGTGTACATGTACATATATGTATATGTATATGTGTACGTATATGTGTACATATATATGTATGTATATGTGTCTTAATACGTGTCTATGTGTACGGTGTTAAATGTATGTTTATATGTATGAAGGTG
>CANYBF010506554.1:0-17370 GCA_948192965.1 Dalechampia spathulata
CGAATACTCAGAATACGCGGCGGGTCCCGCCAGGCGCCATGGTGGGCCCCACTAGTCCTGAAATGTTCTGCGTGCCAGAACACACAGAGGAAGACACAAAGGTCTATGTGCATGATAGGGATTGATATCAGAGACTAGATCCTAGTCAAATCAATAAAAACCCTAAGTTATACAATAGTGAAAAGTCAGGGTCAACAACATGCATAAGCATACTCAAAGCAACAATGCATACATTTCACTACATACCAATACAGACACATACACATATACATTTATATATAGACGTGCACATACATCCCTAGGTACACATCTACGTATAACTCCTAGGGTCTCTATCGTGGGTGTAACAGGTTATTAGTAAAATAAAAATCAATTTCTATTAATTTTTTTTAGTGAGGTGCTTATTGAAGTTAAATTAAATGCATTTTATTTGTTAAAATTCATCTATCTTATTTTAGGAATGGTAAAATAGTATAAAAACATATTTATTGTAATCAAATGGACTGATAATTTATTTCTCAGCATCTCAGATGTTTGTGATTTTAATTGCTACTTTCAATATTCTACATATGAATGTTATAATATTTTTATTTATTATTTTATATTTATATAATTTATATTGTTTTGTAATTATTGTGGGTTTGATTTCAATATAATTTTGAAGTGAATGGAAACATTTTTAGTTGATTGTCAATTAATTAGATCTGAGATTAAATGATGTTCATATTGCAATATAAATTAAAAATTATGGAACTTAAAATTTATATAAAAAAATTAATATTTAATCACACTGTATTAAATTGAATACTTTATCCTATCTAATTAATATTATGTAAATTTTCATAATTATCTAATTTCGTCCTTTTCTTCATCACACAAAAACTTTCCAAATTTTATTATACTTAATATTATCTAATTTTATAATCCTATTTAATTTAAATTTAAATTTATAATTAATAGAATTTAAATTTAAATTTTTAAATTTTTTCATATGTCAATAATTTAAATAAAATTAATTAAATTTTGAATGAATTTAATAAATATAAATTATAAATAAATTATTTACTATTTCATGAATTGAAAATGCATTAATTTATTTTCATTTTATTATGAATAAAAAAATATTTTTAAAATTACTTTATAATTTATTTAAGAGTACCTCGATGATTATTTTAATAGTAAATAAATTAAATAAATAATGTTATTTCTTAAAATTTGTATTATTAAAATATATATATACATGAGAAAGATATATCCAAATATGCTCTCAAATTTTGTTAAAATAATTTATATGTAATATTTTTATATTAGTTTTATTTTATAAGTTGTTTATTCATTTTCAGGATTGTATTGGATATATAGATGACACACGTGTACAAAAGTCAAAGAAAAATGTGTTTTTTCTCTTGTATAAAGTATTGTGTACAAAGAATATATATATATACAAGTATATGGAATGTTATAGGCCTATACTATATGTAAACAACAAACTATAATAAATTATCCTAGCTATACAATTTGTTACTGACAAATAACAAAACAAATAAAAGAAAAGAACCATGTGAATCAGCAACTGTGAGTTAACAACCATATAATCTTAGGCTTGTTAAAACTCAACAAGTTTAACATTTATAATGAGTTGAACCTCTTCTCTTGAACCCTAAACATTCTTATAGATCCCCTCCTTAAGATGGAGGCGGCGAGAACTTGAGAAGACCCATCTTGAATAGAAAAGAGTTAAATGATGCAATGTTCAAGGGTTTAGTAAACATGTCAACTAACTAGTGTCGAGAAAGGACATGGATAATATTGATAAAACCTTGTGATAAGTTCTCACGTATAAAGTGATAGTCGATCTCCAAGTGTTTGGTACGCTCGTGGAAGACAGGTTTTTGGTAATGTGTTTGGTAGCCATGTTGTCATAATATAGCTCAATGGGTGTAGAAATGGGTTACTGAAAATCCTTTAAAAGGTATGTAATCCATTTAAGTTCATAAACAGTAAATCCCATGCTTCTATATTTGGCCTCAGCCGACGAGCAACTAACTGTTTGTTGCTTCTTTATTTTCCAGAAGATTAGGCTCGGCCCCAGAAAAGTACAGAATCCTATCATTGATTTCCTTATCATTGATTTTTACTTCATTTACACCTGTAATTAATAAATCATCAATATAAACAAGCAAAGAAATGAAATCTTTATCATTGCCCATTATGAATAAACAATAGTCAGTTGTGGATTATATGAAACCAAATATTGTAAGTGTATCAGTTAACTGTTTGTTCCACTATCATCCTGCCTGCTTTAGCCTATAGGCTTTTATTCAATTTACAGACTTACCCTACCTTAACTTTAGTGTATCCTTCAGGTGGTAACATATAAACTTCCTCCTTTGGACATCCATGCAAGTATGCATTGTTTATATCCAACTGATGTATTGGCAACTGATGTTTGACTACAATAGCTTAATGCCTACAAATTGATTATATCCTTTTGCTACAAGGGATGCCTTACATTTGTTTACACTACCATCTACTTTATTGTTCACTCTGTTAACCCATTTACATATTATAGGTTTCTTGCCAATTGGTAGAGTAGATAACTCCAAAGTTTGATTTTTTTCTAAGGCATTTAACTCTTCCTCCATAATATGTTCTTATTTATTATCTTCTTTAGCTCGAGTATATGATTGAGGCTTATGGTTTGCAAACACTTTTGCTATAAATCATATACAGTCATGATTATAATCAACTAGGAATGATGGATTATCTTTTGTGATACGAGAATGTTGGTTGATGAATGAAAATTTACTTGCAAGATTATAAGTAATATGAGCAACATAATCATTAAGCCATGTAGGCTTATGAGCAAGTCGAGTACTTCTTCTAGTTGGTATGGAAACAAGGATGTTATCGCTTAGGGATGTCTCAATTGGGGTTATCAATGATAATAGTGTCAATGGTGGTATCTAGCATATAAGAGGTAAGGTTTTTATGATTTAGTAGTGGCTTAAGGTTTTCTCATGGATAAGTACTTTTAGAGTCTAGTTCATTTAATGATATTGGTATGACATACTCTTATAAGTATGCTCTTTAGAGCAGGGAAACATAGATTCAAAGAACATAACATCTTTAAAAAATGAGGAACCTTCTATTTGTGATGTCATAAACCTTGTGCTTTATATCCAAAAACATATCTAACAAATAGACATTTAAATGCTTTAGACTTGAATTTATGTTTATATGGTTTAGTGTTAAAAGTGAAACATATACAACTAAAAACCTTTAAAAACCTGTAATTTTGTCTTTTGATAAAAAACATTTCATAAGGACTTTTCCAATTTAAAACATTTAGGCATGTGGTTTATCAAATTGGTTGCAGTCAAAATACTTTCTCCCCAAAAATGTTATGGAATTTTAGGTGTAAATATGAAATATCTAGCAACCTGTAATAAAATGCTTATGTTTACATTCAACCACCCTATTTCTTTATAGTGTATAAACACATGTTCTCTAATGTAAAATACCATTTTGTTATGAAAAAGCTTCAAAATATTGATTAATGAATTCAATGACATTGTCTATCCTAATCATTTTGACTCTCTTTTGAAATTGATTTTGAGTGGCATGAATAAAATTTTTGAAAATATGTAAAACTTCAGTTTTATCAAGCATCAGGTATGTCCATGTGATCCTAGTATAGTCATCAACAATAGTCAAAACATATTTGGCATGTGATATTAAGGGTTCTTGATTTGGTCCCCATAAATCTATATGTAATAACTCAAAGGTTTCTTTATAATTGATTTGAGACTTATGAAAATAGGTTTAAGCTTGTTTCGCAAGAGAAAATATTTCATAAGGTATATTATGTCTCTTATATGGTTTAATTTATAGTATATGGTGCATTTTGGTAGATGACATATGCCCATGTTTATAATGCCATAAATGATTGTTATTGAAAGAAGAAGTTTCAGGCAAAGAAGTATTATTTTCATTGAAATGGTAAACTTTGTGTACAAGGCTTGTATTAGACAATACATTGTTTTCATTCATATATGCTCTTATTCTATATAATCATGCTTGCAAATCTTGTTTCACCAATATAACTTTAGTCACATGGTCATGAAAAATGAAATGGTTGTTATTGAAAATCACTGAAATTTTATTTTGCTTCGTTAAGGTATTGATAGATTGGAGATTGTCCTTAAAAGTGGGTATGTACAAGACATTGTCAATTTTCATGTTAGGTCCTATGTTGGTAGTCCATTTTAGAGTAACTGTGATTCTTTGGCCATTAGGTAATATGACAAATGTATTTGGGTGAGCAGGTACAGGGTTAATAAGCATATCATAATCATAACACATATGTGTTGTGGCTCTAGTATTAACTACCCAATAACCTTATCTTTATAATCTTTGCTAAAAGAAGAAGTTTAAGGAAACATACCAACATATCTAGCATAATTGGCAAGATCTTCATTACTCACCTCAAGTGCTTTTCCTTTCAAGAACTTAGCGATCTCAAGTTGTATCATATTCCCCAAATCCATCTGCATGAGTTTTGAATTTAAGAAGCCTAATCCCTTTTCTTCTTTACTGGCTTCACAGGCATTAATTATAAATAGCGCTTTGGCTTTTAATTTCTTTTACTTCAACTCAACGAACCACTTAAGGTACTTATGTAGCTTGAAACAAGTATCCACAATGTGACCTATTCCATTATAATGATCATAGTTCTTAATGTATTTTTTAGTGAAATATTTTCTCCAATTTATGATCTTGCCCCTCTGATAAGTGCCTCTTACATTAAAAGCTGCTTTGATGTTCTTAGGACCCACTTGAACTTCACGCTGCTTCTCTACATGTAGAACTATGGAGTAAGCCTTATTGACTGTGGGCAAAGGATCTATAAAAAGGATTTGATTTCTGGTATGATCATAAGCATCATCGAGTCCCATGAGGAATTATATCAATTTAACTTCCAATAAAATCTGTTATATTTCTTGTGCAACTTCATAATTGAAAATGGGTAATACCTTTAAATAAATTAATTCTTCCTATAGTTTCTTCATTTTAGTATAATAAATAACCACCATTGCATTCCTTTGTATTAATCCGTTGATCTCTTATTTGATTTGAAATAACATAGGTCTATTGCTTTCATCAAAACTTTTAGAAATCTTATCCCATAAGACTTTAGATAAGGAAGCATAATGAACGATTTGACAATCTCCTTTGAAAAAGTGTTAAAAATCCAGGACATCACCATGTTATCTACTCGTTTCCACTTATCAAAGTTAAGTGATATAGAAAGAGGAGTAATACATGTTCCATCAATGAAGCCAGTTTTATCCTTGGCATTTAAAGTAAGCATTATTGCTCGTTTCCATGATAAATAATTTATTTTCGTTAAAGATGCTTACCAGAACCATCCCCATATGATTAAAAGTTTGGAAAAGAGAAGCCTCTACCTCAATTATAATTTCTATATTTACCATATCTGGCATATTAGTGTTAGCCATAAATTTCATAGATGAAATTTTTGCTTTGATACCATGTACAAAAGTTGAAGAAAAATGTGTTTTTTTCTCTTATATAAAGTATTACATACAAAGAATATATATACAAGTTTATAAAATGTTATAGGCTTATGTTACGTGTAAACAACAAACTATAACAAATTATCCTAGGTGTATAATTTATTACTGATAAATAACAAAATAAATAAAAGAAAAGAATCCTGTGAGTTAGCAATCATGAGTTAACAACCATCCAATCTTGAGTTTGTTAAAACCCAGCAAGCCCAACATTTATATGGAATTGGAACCTCTTTTGTCGAACTTATAACATGTAGTAGCATACATTATACCTTATAGAGGAAGGAAATGATACACATCTTTTAACATGATGGTTGCATACGATTTTAATGTGTTTTACGTTTGTATTAGCTCCTTAGGAGGGTTTTACTCATGATGCTCATGTTTTTCTTCATGCAATTGAAACACTAAAAATGAAGTTTCCTCAACTACCAAAAGGTATATTTACACATTTTATAGCCATAATGATATTATTAAATATTTATGTCTTTTTTTTAATTCTTTTATAAACATTTAATTAGGTAAGTACTACTTGCTGGACAAAGAATACCCTGATAGAAAAGGTTATTTGATACCATATTCGAGAAGGTACCACTAATCTTGATTTTGATAAGAACCTCTACAAAATTTCAAGAAACATTTCATTGTGCATACTCATTCTTAAGAAGTTGTTTGAAATATCTTTTAGTATTTTGAATCAGTGATGGAAGATCCTTAACAAAATGCCTCAATTAAGTGTTGAGATACAAATAAGAATCATAATAGCAACATTTGCACTACATAACTATATTCGAATAAACTCATAGAAGGATTCAATATTTCAAGTTATTGAGCACTTTCCTAATTTTATCCCTCATGAAGAGCTCTCAAATGCATATGGTACTTCCACAAGTGATGAAAATATTAAAAGGAGATCAATGAAATGAAAAAGGTTCATGACAGTATTGTTAATACCTTATGGCTTGATAAAGATCACACCTAAATTAATTTAGTTTAATATTATATTATTTTTTACTTAGAGTTAAATTTTTTTATAATGTCAAACTTTATAGATTAAAAATATCATTTATTTATTAATTTTTAATACTTATATCTTTAATATAAGTATGTGTATATATATATATGCTAAATTAAAAGAATAAGTTTTGTTCAAAATTATATTGAAGATATCATTTTCTGCAATTCAAATTTAATAATAGTTCAACAACTATTTTTACTAAACATAAAACTTTTAAACCATTATATAAACATATAATCACTAACAACTAATATTAAACAACTAACAGCTAATAAAATAACTAATATCTATTTAAACAATTAAAATTATTGAACAAGGCTTAAAAATTGTAATTGTAAAGATAATAACTTCATTTTAGGATTTGTTCGGTAAAATTAATTAATATAATAATGATTAGTTATTTTAATAGTTATTAACTGTTTTAATAAGGTTTAATTATTAACTATTAACTATTAATGTTTAATTGCTTAAATGTTGATCTTAAGTTAAAATATTCAGTAATAATAATATTTAAGTTAATGGTTGAATAAAAAATATTTAAAATAAGTAAAAAAGCTAACCATTAAATTTTAAATCTCTAAACACTAATTTAAATTATTATAGAACAATATAATTTAAGAAAATAATATCTTTATTGAATTAAAACACTAACTACTATCTAAACCACAAATTTTGAATTCCGTATATGAACAAATTCATTTTTAATTTTTTATTAAAATTACCATTTAAAAATGATATTTGAAAAAATAGATAAATAAATTTTTTTAAAAGATAACTTTAAAGATAAAAATAAAGTAATTCAAAAATATTTTTAAATTTTATATGATAATATATAAGCTCGATTAAAGATGTTAGTCACGGAAAAAAATAAAAAATAAAAAATGGTTATAAATTAACATATAAATTATTCCGAAGTTTAATGATTTTTCATATTTTTATAAAAAATAAAAATATTTTTACATTTGTTATTTTGTCATACTAAATAGTAATTGCTAATTATGTTTGCTTTGACATTTAGTCAACAATCCAGTGGAATAATGTTATATTGCTGCTCTTTTTAATTTCATTTTATTGCACAGGTGATCCCATAGTTCTTAAAAAATAATAATATTATTTTAATATTAATTAGCATAATAATAAATATATATTTCATAAATTAAAAAACACTGTATTTAAAATTAATATACTATATAAATTAATTAATTAATTTTGTGAAATATGATATTTACAAATTATTTACTTTTTAAAAAGTAAATTTCAAAAGCCAATATTTTTGTAATTGTCCCGAATAATAAGTAACACAAGAACCGTGGGCTTTTTAAGGCCCAAATTGAAATCCACAAACTTTTAAGACTTTATCTGAACTCTCTAAAATTTCCTTGCTAATTACGAAATCACCCCTACAAAACCCCAAGAATCTACCGACGAGCCCATTCAGCTACTTCTCCCTCTCTTCCTTGCAGCCTCTCACTAAGGTGAAGCCACGAGAGAGGAACCCTACCATTTCGTCTCCTTCAATTCGATACTGTCCCCCATTTTTATTCCTTTTGGTAATGGAGTCTTCTTCTTCTTCTTTTTTTTTTTTCATTTTGACTTGCTTTCGTTATAAGATTATGGAGATTTTAAACACAATCATCTTTTTCTTTATCAGATCTTGTTTGATTGCCTTGTTTCTATTGTGTCGGATGTTGTAGTTAGGGTTTTAGTTTATTTATCCGTCTTCCTATATATTTTTTAATGATAATTGGTCTAAGCTTTGATCTGTGCTCTTTCTACGACTCATTCGATTCGGGGAAAATTCTTGGATACATTGATTCGTTGTGATTAGCTTTTCGGATTTGCATATGTAGCTGTTTTCTAATAGAACAAAAGGATTACATGCCTTATGGATCTTTTCTCTCATATTTGTTGACCGTCAGGGATAGATTGTGAGAACTGATGGCTTCCAAGTTGCATCAGTTGCAGTCCAAAGCATGTCAAGCGTCTAGTTTTGTGGCCAAGCATGGAACTGCTTACTATAAGCAGTTGTTGGAGCAGAATAAGCAATATATTCAACAACCTCCCTCGGTTGAGAAGTGCAACGAGTTGTCGCAGCAGTTGTTCTACACTCGTCTTGCAAGGTTTTCCTCATCTTAACCCAGTTTTTGAATTTGGTTTTCCGGTGATGAATCTTGTCTTGTTTTGTAGTTTTTTTAAAAAAATTTCTTGAAACTGACTTGCATTAGAAAGATGTTTGAATAACAGCACTTGTAGTATATGTATCTTTTATGTGTGCTGAACTAGTGTATTTCACAAACAGTATGTAGACAAATCAATATTTCCCCACATTTTTGGCCGAATTAATAAAGAGCATAGATTTTGGCCTCTGTTTTAAGCTGTTTGTTAAAAAATGAAAATTCATGAGATTTTGTGACTAACAATTTTTATTCCTCTTAATGTACGGTTGTGAATGGTTGGTTATTAAGATGTACAGTTGGAAAGATAATATGACATCAATTCGATGTCTTTGTCTGAGATGTTAATTTCCTATTGAAAGATCAATCACCATCGCATCATGCAGATGCTTTATGGGATGCTGTTTTAAATTTGACTTGGATTTTCTTACTTTTTTGTGTTTTTGGAGGATACTTGTGAACAATAGTGGCGTTAGGAAATTGCTTTTTGTATTAAAAGTTTTGTGAATTCTGATTATATGCATATTTCCTTCTGATACATCAATTTAACCATGGTGTTTCTTTAAACGTTTCGCAATCGTTGAGGTGACTTCTCTATTGATGGCAGATTATATGTCATGCTTATTAGTGTTATTATGATATTTTCCAATTAAAATTCCCTTTAGACATGAACCTGTTTATGGGCCTCAATTACACAGATTTTTGTTTTATGAATATACTCAGAGTTGATCATCTAGAAGATAAAGGCTGCTGTACAGCATATAGCTTCGCTAATCTGTGTCTGTCTCCGATGAACCTCCCAATCTTAATTTTGCGCTACTTCCATTTTGCATAGGCTTATTAAAGATAATTTGGTCATTCTGCAACTATCAATAATTATAATTTATTTATTAATTGGAGTTTTGCATGCGTTGGGCTTAGGGTAAACAACTCATCACCAGTGGGTTTGATCTAGTGAAGTTCAATATTACCAATTTAGTTAGAAAAGAAGAAACTTCAACCCTAGTGGCTTTTCCTTTTTCTTAAGACTAGGATGGCTGCCTTGGTCAGGCAGAATATGTCTTGGAGAAGTTTGGATTTTGACTTTGAATCACAATGCAGATTAGCCTAAAGTTCAAAAGCGTTCTGAAACTTTGCGGATAAAGGTTTCTTTTGTGTGAAAAGAGGGTCTTGTGGTTTATTTTATTGACATTAACTAGGGACAAATTGATTAATTTTGTAAATTTTCAATAATTTTATGTATTTTTTACATGAATTATAATGAAAACATCATTCTATAACTTATTTGACATCAACTCATGTATCATATAATATCATAAATGTTATAAAAAGTTGTTTTAAAGATTTATATTGTTAATTTCTTTGAAAATTAAAAAAAATATGTATTTTAAATTTATTACAAGTTGAACAAGCTTAATCAGAAGTTAGATGACCTAGGAAATAATTACATAACAAAAAAAATGATAAACATCATTGCTATGACTTGAAAACAGATGAAATTAACTAATTTTTCCCTAGTTAATATCAAAAAACTAAAACACAAGATCCTCTTTAAATACGGAAAAAAATACCTTTGGGTATTTGTTAAGCCTAGAAATTATTGACTTGCATTAAGCCTCTGTGGGCATCTATTGATATTGGTTTTTGTAACTCTTGTACTGTTTTGGAGTTGCATCCATAATAAAGTAATTGTGCTATTCATGGATGCATTATTTTGTCTAGTGTCATTGGCAGACGTTGTTTCATTTAGTTCCAGCAAATCGCTATGGCTCTCGCTGGAATTTCTATACTCATTTGTCAATTTGACATTTCATTCTTTTTTGCCGTGTTTTTCAACAGTATTCCACATCGTTATGAATCATTTTGGAAGGAGCTTGATTACGTGAAGAACTTGTGGAAGAACAGGCAAGAGCTAAAGATCGAAGATGCTGGCATTGCTGCTTTGTTTGGGCTGGAATGCTTCGCTTGGTATTGTGCTGGCGAGATTGTGGGAAGGGGATTTACCATCACTGGTTACTATCCTTGAGTAGAGTACGTTTTCAGGAGATTGAAAACCCGTGCTTCTGAAGTTGCAGGCACTGTGTTTGCAAATTTTTAGCTTTTTATGCAAAATTTTTGAAGCTGAGAGAACTCAGTGGTTTACTGTGAATCAAATTGCGTCAATAATTTACATTTGAAGCGGCTCACTATATTGCTGTCGTTTCCATTAACTTTGCTCGAAACTCGCTTGCTACTTCACTGGCTTGTCTTTATGAGTTCGAGTTTGGAAATTGTTAGTCTGTTAATGAATGGTTAGCTGATCGATCTCTATAATACTAGAAAGATACAATTGGACAATGAATTGTTACCATTCCGTGATTGGTGCTTTAAACTCAAAATTACTGCCTTGCGTTACTTCTATTTGAGCGTGATATCCAGTCAGTGGGGATAATCCCTGTAATGTTCATTCAAATTCCATAAAACTGTTGAAAGGGGAGCGAATTAAATAGTTGTACTGATTAGCGATTCGATACATGAAAAGTTACGACGTATGGTCCGATTTTCCATTGGTTCAGGGCTTTCTGGTCCCAAATCCACGTAGGCACGTGACATTAGATTATGCTGACGAGGCATTTTGTGATTTGATGAAACAACGTCATCCCGTTGCCAGGGAGGACGCGGAGAGAGCAAATCAGAGAACGAGTGGGAGAATGAACTATAAAGAAACATGGAATTTAAGCTGAAAAAAAAGGCGAAGAACGAGAGATGGCCATGCCGCTGCTTGGTTCGATCGTTGCTTTTAGGACTGGCTCTTGTGCAGCAGCCGTCGCTTCCGTTTTCATCCTCCTCTTCTTCGTCGCCGATTCCGCTTATGGCGATCCTCAGGTTTTGTTATATAAGCTTCCTATCTTTGGTGCCATTCCTTTGCCAATACGGAAAAGAAATATGAATTCAGTTGTGCGCAAATTTTATTTTCCTTCGAATTTTATCGTTTGGAATATTTTCAAATCCGACTCATGTATGTATTTGCAGGTGAGATGCAGCAGAACCTGTGTTGCTCAAGATTGCAATTGTAAGCTCTGTAATCTCGTCTTTGATGTTTATCTTCCGCTATTTCTTTGTCTTTTGTTTTGGTTTTTGCTCTGCAATAGCACTTGTTAATAATGAACGGTGAAATTCTTTGCAGCGGTTGGGATTAGATACGGAAAGTATTGTGGAGTAGGGTGGACTGGCTGTCCTGGGGAGAAACCATGTGATGATCTAGACGCTTGTTGTAAAATTCACGACGACTGCGTCGAGAAGAAAGGTATGTTTACAAGTATAAGCATTATTTATCAATTATTGCCTTTTGCATGCTTGTTGATCCTTCATAGCCGGTGATTAGTATCAGAATAGGTAGACTTCATTCTCAAACTGGAAGAAGAAATTGAATAACCTGGGATTTTAACTTCTTATGATTAATTTTGATTCACAGTAACTAGATACTGAGTAATCAAGAAGGACCATAATTAGGTTAGTTTTTGTTATTATTTGGTAGAAACTTCAAGAAAGTAGAATTATGACATAATATGTCTGCCTTGTCGAGAAGAAAGTCCTGGTTTGCCTGTTCTTCTTTGCAAGCAGTAAACTGAACTAGTAATAGTGGTATTTCAGGTTTGATGAGTGTTAAATGTCATCAGAAGTTCAAGACATGCATAAAGAAAGTGAAGAAATCTGGTAAAGTTGGATTTTCTCAGGATTGCCCTTATGAGACTGCTGTTCCTACCATGATTCAGGGTATGGATATGGCAATTTTGCTGAGTCAATTAGGTTCCTCAAAGGCCGAACTCTGAGTATTTCTTGTATTTGTTCTTGTTCTTTACAATGCCGGTGCCAGTTTTTGCCATTCTTTTCATTCTGTAAAGGTTAATTCTTTCGTGACAGTGCATGTTTTTGCGTTACATTATTTATTGATGCAAAACACAAAATCTGTAGCCTATTTTTTCCAATTAGTCAATTATGTTTCCAAAATCGCAAATTTGAATTTTCTTTCCTGATTGATGCCCCTCCCCTTGAACTTCTGGTTGTCATTGAAAACTGCTTGCATCACTAGTTAAATATTTTTCCATGGTGTAATCTGCAACTAGCCCGAAAAGTGATATCTAGAAGGAGTTCATCTTAAGGAGCCGCAATAGCTGAAGGAAGAGTTAGTTCTGCTATATTAGGCTAGTCTATTAATTCAACTGAATTCTTAAATCCCAAGTTATTTAGGCCTGTTAAAGAAATTGTGGGGTTGGGAGGGTTTAGGCATCCAGAAGGCATTGAATGGTTAGTTATTCGATGTGATATTGGTTGAACTGCCAATTCCAATTGCCAAAATTCAAGATTTCCTCCTCAGGCCACCAAAATCAGAAGTCCTCCACCTTCCGAACCTCCGCCCTTGACGGTAGGATGTCATTTGAGTTGTTGTAGTGAGACACTTTGTTTGTTACTCACCAACAAAAAAGAAGAAAAACAAAAGAACTGTGATCGCAGTTTGGCTGCAAAAGGTAATATCAAAGCTTGTATAAAACCAGAGGATAGTTTAGTCGGTAACTTGTTTTAAAATAAGAAATAATGAAAAGTTCAAATCTTATAGTTTCTTTTTTTTAGAAAATTATAAAAATGATAAAATTATTTGATGTAGTATTACAATTTTCAAGAGAAAATTATTCAGATATTTAATGTTGGAAAACATCTATAAATTGATGATTTCTATACTTTCTAAATACAAAAGTAATTTACTATCTAATGTTGTAAAAATTAATGGAAAATATATGGTTATGTTTAAAATGTTTATATGATGTATTTTTGGGGGGTTGAGTTTAGGAATCCTCCAATAGAATAGAATTAGATAGGTCGAGTGTAGGAATCCCTCCTAACGAGGATGTGCACCCTTAATTAAATATAGGTGATGTCCAGTATTAACATCTCAAAGCATTACTCTTTAGGATTTTCCAAGAAAATCTGAGATATTTGAAATGGCTGCCAAGTTCTGTTATGAGTCATGACACGTTTCGATGTGTTGTAGAATTTCTTGGAATGATAGAAGAATATTCTGAAGACAATCTCATCTTTAAAACAAAACATTTTCTCTCGTGCTTGAAAGAATTAGTTAAAGCATTAAAATCATGTGAGAAAGTGATGGATTTTACAAAAAGCCTAAACATAACACAAAAGATTCATTGATTCAACAGCCTCCTCCACTAATCCATCTTTGTTTGGATGGTTAGTCGGATGAAAATAAAGGTGAAATTTCAACTCAAGCTTTATTTAAAAAGAAAGCAACCATTGCTAATGCAACCATCACTTTTGCCATTACAGCCTTCGTCATCGTATGGATCGATGCTTTATCGCTATTAATGTTGCCTTTGCTTAATCGAGTGAGTCTATATGAAGAAGCATATTCTAGGCATTACTAGATTGACTACAAAACAATCTCCTTCTTCATCTTTATCTTCTTTGATATTAACAAGAATTGAACAAAGATAATTATCAAAAATAATAATTTCTATCACCACCATCATGAGATCTTCAACCATAACCATCAAATTTCTCTTCAATGTGTTAAGAACAATAAACATATTAAACGCGTTAGAATCTTATCATTTTGCACTAAAATCTGCTAAACTCTTGCTATTCATATTTCAATGAGACTCTCTATGAGGTCGATTGCTTAGAGAGAATCTTAGTTGAGATAGATCCATTGCTTATATATTTAAAAAACATGACTTTAAAGTTTTTTAGCACATCAAAATCTTTAAGGGGCTTGTGTGCTCTTCCCCGTATAATTTAGAGATAAAAATGAAATTTATCCCTATGAAAAATATATTTCAAACTTAACTATTTATTTATGAATTTTATTCTTATTAATGTTTAAAATGAGTTAAGTGTTCAACTTGTTTATGAAATATTAATAACTTGATTTTTTGTTATTTCTTGTATAGTATTTATTTATTTTTATTTAATCATTATATATATATGTATGCATCATTGAGCACTTTGCTCAACAACAAAAGAGATCGATTAGGAGGGTTATCTACTTTTGGCAACCAGCTGCAAATTCTCTTATAGAATTAGTCACAGATTTATTTTATATTTCAATTATTGTAAATATTCTTTGTACATAGTGTAGACATTGAATGTATAAGGTTATTTTGAGTAAATACATATTTTATTTTGTAATTGTCATATTATATTTTAATAAAACCCCTTCTTCCTTTGATATTGTATATATAAAAAAAACTCTTATAAATATAATCAATATCATCATTTAAAAGTTGAGTTTTAAAATCCTTTATAACATACTTGGATAACTTGCAGATACATATTGTGAGTTATTAAAAAAATTGTTAATTATATCTGTCCAATTAATTTAAATATATTTATACTGGTATATAATGAATATAAATGAATGTGCAAGCCTAATAAATGATTTGTATCTATGTAATGATTGCTCAAGATGTTTGAAAGAGGTGCTATTATGGGGGAAGGAGTTGGTGATCATGATCCTTGCAACATTGGGTATGAGGTTGGTGGTGAACAAACCCTTGGTGCTAGAAGGACAGATGGGCAGAACCTAGCCAGCGCAGGTGCCTATTTAGCTTGCACCCAAGATATTAACAACTGACCCGGTAACCACACAAGCGGTAGCATTACTACAGTTACTTCAAAATCAAGTCGGTATTAGTTCAATAATACCTATAGTCCAACTCATAACAAAAAAGCTGGAATTTGACAAATTACCAAAATGTGGAACACATGAATTTAAGGGTAGAGTAGATCCATATGAAGCTGAAACTTAGCTAGAAAAGATGAAGCAGGTCTTCCAAAAAAATGGGGTAAAAAAAAAGGGGTGTTCAGACCGACTGAAGTTAGAGTATGCAGTGTCTATGTTGACTGAAGTTGGAGTATGCAATGTCTATGTTGCAATATGATGCTTACGAATAATGGAAAACCATTCCTGACAGTCTAGTTAATCTATCAAAACTGATATGGGAGGAATTTCAGCATGAGTCTAGGCAAAAATGTGTCCCTATAACTTATATTGATTAGAAATTGCAAGAATTCCTTGGCAAAGAATGAATGGGAATTCATCAAGTTGAGGTACTATGCAAGCAACATTCTAACATCGAATCGAATTGGGAGAGGTGTAAAAGATTTGAATAATAATTGATATCTCAAATCCGTATATTTGTGAAAAGATTCAATTATGAGAATTTTTATCTTGGATGGGGAATGCTTTAGAATAAGAAAGGATATTGAATGAGGAGGCGACTGAGAAGAAAAAGAAGAGAAAGCAAAGGGAATTTGATGTAGCACAATGTCAAGTGGTTTATTTCGAAAGAAGGACAGATTTAAGAAGGCTTGAAGCATGAGATTTGGAACATTTAGATCGCAAAGGTCAAAGCCACCTAGCTCAGCACAATCAGGTAGTAATGCATCATCAACATCTTGATCTTGTCGCATGTGTGACAAGGTTCACATTGGACCATATTGAGTTGCTTCTAGAGTTTGTTATAATTGTGATGAAGCTAATCCTTATGCTCAAGAGTGCTTGTAGCCTGGAGTCGCACCTATTCATGCAATTAAAGAGGGTTCAACCCTAAGATTAACATCGATGATGACATCATCTACTAGTGGAGGCAGAGGTAGAGATAGAGGTGGAACCCTAACTACCGGTCAAACTACTACGCTTGAGATATATATAGCATCTACTTGGGTGTATATGATGCAACAGAGGCAAGATGTTGAGAGTGTTGATGTTGTTATTGGTACATTCTAACTCTTAATGATGATGTGTTAGTATTATTTGATCATAGCTTAATCCATCGTATGTTAATTTTGCACTTGTACAACATTCGTTTACTAAACCCCACTAAGCCAGGAGGTAGTTATGAATGGGAGATATGAAGGGTATCCATTAGTCATTATGGGAGTAACATTTCCATCAGAGGCAGCTATGTCATTATTTATTATTTGTTATCATCATTTCATTCATGTACATGTGTTTTATTATAACTGTAGTGCGCAAAATCTATAAAACAAAATGAATTGAATTAGAAATTAAGCAACAAATAATTTTATTAATTTGAAGCGGGTTACAATCTCTAATATAAATTCTATAACAAAGAATTTAAATCCTCCGATTCGAATTTCGAAGTAAGAACTTGATTCAAGGGCTTTTGTAGCTTGATCTTGAATTAAACTTGATTTTTGGTGAGGGACACGATTCAAGTACTTTAGGGCTTGATCTTGAATCAAATTTCACCTTGGATAAAGAACACCTTGATGAACTTGATGAACACCTTGATGGACTCCTTGAACGTCTTGATGAACTTGAAAAACACCTTTGATCTTGAAGAACACCTTGAGGTCTTGAATGCTTGGAGAGCTTGCAGCTTGTGAGCTTCTTGTTCCTTCTGGCTTCCAAAATATGTGTCTTTTGGAATGAAGGGAGGCCTCCTATTTATAGTGATTTGGAGTAGAAGGAATTTACAGATTTAACCCCTATCTTCACTTTAAAACAATTATCCCTTCATTTATTTATTATTTTAATAGTATTTATCTTACTATTAAAATA
>CANYBF010506773.1:0-15507 GCA_948192965.1 Dalechampia spathulata
AAACAAATGTCATAATACATGATAAGATTATATATACACGATGATGCTATATTAAGATGATATACTTGATGCTTATGATAATTATATGTGATATACATGGGCGATAGGACATACATTATAAATATTATATGATTAATTATATTATAATTCATGAATTAATGGAATATGAGATAAAGTGGGAAAATGACATTTGAGAATAATTGCAAGATTTCATTATATTCTAAACTATTATGAAATTAAGGATATTGATTATGAATATATATTTGAGTAGTCTAGATTAATATTATATCATGATGAAAGATAATATAAGACTCAAAACATATGATGATTGATATTATTGATATGATAAATTAGAGTATCAAACCATTGATATATTGGTCATTATAAATATTAATAATACACCAAAATAATAAGATGTGATATGAACAAATGGATGAATTAATTTGACATCACATGGTAGACATATTATCGTATCATTTCATTTCATCATCATTATGAGAATGCCCATATTCTGCATTCTTCCTTTAAGTAACATACCATATAGAATCCATCATGTTTTTGTAACATTCATTCATATGCATTCATCATCATCATTCTCTGTACTTTCATGATATATGAATGATGATGTTTATGTGTGAGAATACATTCATGTTATGTATTCTCCCTCTTATTTTCCTGTAACATTTCATTTCATTTCATTTGCCCTTTCACATACTGGGTCATTTCATATGTGTACTTGGTACTGGGTCTTTCATTTCATTTCATATCATTACTGTGGTTTAACAAACTGGAACCCATTTCACATTCATTTCATTGATTTCATATCATTTTCCTTTCCATTCATTTCTGTAGGAATTCATTTCATAATGCCCAAGTATCCTTTTCATTTATCATTTCCTTACTTTCGCTCATTTTCCTCCTTCTTTATTTCTCGATGTCATGACATGATTATGAATATGTCAATCGATGTTTCATGTCATGATATGTATGCTTTATGCCATGATGCTATAATGAACACATGTAATCATCATGATAACGTATCATGTATCATCCATTCCATACTTAACCCATATCATTCATCATCCATCTCATATATTCTTTATCATTAAATAAAATAAAGATCATCTCATAACATAAGAAAATTAACATATCGGTCATTGACCTTGATTAATACATCACGGATTTATATCCATTAACTATTCATATTAATCATAGCACATTATAAGTATAATACCTCATTTAATATAATCTTCAACTGAAAATATAATAACTCGTTCATTATTATCTTATAATTTTTCATCAATCTCTGATATCTTTAGGATACTTGATCCCCTAAACATATACTTCTCATATCTTTAGAAACATTTCATTACTTTACTTTCCCATCTTATAACATCTTTAACTATCACATAATTATATCATTCAACTTATATATTTCATTTCATGATATGTACTCATATGTCTTGATATCATGTTAAATATATAAGCATCATAATTTAATACCATGTATAACCTATTTAATTCAATCAATATCAGTAATTATAATGATAATCATATCATTCATCAAATTCTCCATATCAATATGTTACTATAATTCTGTATATAATAAATAGATCATAATATCATATACTATCATTTTCATCCTTTCATAAATATTCTAAAATAATAAACCATCAATAATATTCATAATATAATAATGACTTAAAGAAAAGAACTTCATCATAAATCAATTTCATCAACATATAACTTTCATGATGTAATAATAGCAAAGTAAGCATCACTTCCATCAATCATATTGCATTAGCAAACATACCAATCAATATATTATATGCTAATTATTACTACTAACCATCTTTGCTATTATAAATGATTTTCATTTCAATGTCATTATTTTTTCACATTTATAATTTTGTATCATTATCATTATTTTCAATGTCATTATTTTCACATTATATCATATTATCATAATTTATTTATCAATAAATGTAAATGCCATGGTATGAATTATCATAAATTGTATTCCTTATGGAATTCAGTTTCGATTCAAGTTTAGTCATTCATGTTCATATGGTAACAGATGCATGAAATCAAACATGTAAATACATGTTAGAATTAAGGTAAGTTAATAACTTACTTGCCGACTCAATTATAAGGAGTTAGCTAAAAATAACATAAACCTGATTTCCTTTCTTTTTTAAAAAAATTCCGGCGGTGTGTGTTAAATTCCCCTTTGAACCATATAAATCATAAATTAAATATTCATCTTTAATTAACAACTTTAATTCTATCATTAATTATCTATAATTTACGCATTTACAAGCACATAGCATTTTTTATTATTTAAATATTCTATTATATAACAATAATTCATGTATATTAAATCAATTCATATCCTAAAGCACAACATTAATTAGGGGAAATTATATTAGCATTTAAAATAAAATTACTTTTTTTATTAGCTATATTAGCTTTCGTATTACATGAGTTAAAATATAAAATATCAAATAAAAAATAATATAAAACTTGTATTATTGAAAACTAGATTTAATAAGCTTTTAAATGATACATCATACGTATAGAAATTCATTTATCAAAATATAGAAATTCCAACACTTCATATTAAATTACTTTTAGAAATTTCAAAAAAAATCAATTTATTATTACAATAAACTAAATATATTAGTAAAGTAGATTTTAAAAACTTAATAATAACATATTACATACTATTTAATTATTTCCTTCATTATTAATAACAATCTCTTCAACTTAAAAATAAATTTAAAATAAAATAATCTCAAAAGGTTTCTTAATGTTATATTATATTTATTAAATTATTCATTATGATAATTAATTAAAGTAATAAATTTGAAAATTCATTTAAAATATTTTCTTTTAAATTCTTTTAAAAATCTCTTTTAATTCATCATTTATTAAACCATATAAATTTCAATTCTAAACAAAGCAATTTTATGCCATTAAAATGAATTCAAAGAGTTCTTTTCTTTATATAAAACGAGTCTATAATTAACATATCTTGCAATGATCAATTAAATTAGCAACAACCATCATAATTTAACGTACCAAAATATAAAATATTGGAAAAATAGCATACCAATAAATAATAGGAAATTCATTTGATAGCTTATTGTCCTTATGAACCTTTCAAACATCAGAGCGAAACATCAATCATTAACTTATCTTCCTCCTAGATGCAGATTGAAAGAGCATACATAATGAACATTAACTCAACTCATTTAACAAGGCCTTAATTAACCCAAGTTAATTAGAATCAGCCACGGCAAGAGTTCTGATATTGGAATGAAACAAGAGAACAAATAAAAACAATCCAAGCTCTTGATTGAGCAAGAAAATATCAGGAATTCTAAAAGACCCATTTGAAGAAATTGAAAATTTGAATTCCCAAGAGAACAAAACTTCACATCCGCACAGTCCAAAATATAGAAGGCAAGATTCACATAGATTCAAAAAGAAAAGAAACATACTTCCAAATGTCCTACATATAAAAATACATTCACAGCACTACATTCCCCCTTCCAAATACTAAACAATTTATAATAATATGTCAATTAACTAAAAAGCAATCGGCCACAACAATTCTTTATCTTCCACCTCACAAAATTGAGGGAATTCGCACACAACAACCGATTAATTACTCACCTTAGAAACTTCTTTCTTTAAATTAACTATAAACCTTGCTGCTGCAATAATTCAAAGAACCATAATCTATGAAGAAGGTAGCTATAATCATGCCAACAGCCTTTCAATTTATCCCCTTCATCGATTTTTATCCAACTCTACACATTCATCATCCAAATCTTTTTTTTTTAATTTTGATTTTCAAGACAAAACTTACATGCATGTACCTAAAGGAAAGAGATCGGCCAAAAATAAAATCAAGAACAGAAAAGAATCAGATGATGGTATCAAAAAGGAAAGAAAATAGATGAAATTGTAATAAAAACTTCTCACCTTTAGCACTCACCAAACTTAAATAACTTCCAACCATTCTCCAGTTCAAACATCATAACTTCTAAAATCATAGCTCACACATGCATGAGAACCAAGTAAGAATCAGCTTATTCATACGTTAATTCTATTATTCTAATTATACATGCATACCTACTTTTTAATATTTAAATTTTACGTACACTTAAATTATTATCTTAATTAATCTTACATATGTATATCAATTATTATTGACATCGTATCTATTGATTTATTAACATACAGTGGATTCACTAATTATTTCATATCATGATCATGACATTTATTAATTAGCACATCTTTTATATTTTCCTATATTATTTACATATCATAACATTTTATCTTAATTTTTATTTTCCTGTATTTACATACATACATACATTTTAATATACGAATGCACGTACATTCAATAAATTATTTCTTTCTTTCTCTCCTTTTTTTACCCTTTCTTAATTCATACATAATTATTAAATTATGCATACTCATTGTATACTTATAATTCATTTTAATTCTTCTTATTTTTATATTTATATGCATACATACCCTTATTCATCGTAATTAAATACACTTAAATATTTTAAATGTACACAACATAATATTTCTTCAAATTATCGTCATCTAGTGATTTTGCTAATTATTTTCCTATCATTATTATAACATTTATCAATTATCATATAATTTCATGTCATAATCATTATTAAGATCGTATAAAAATAATGCATGTCAAAATTACCAATTTCATGTCATTCATGCATTAAATATACTTTTCAATCGTGCATGATCAAGAAATCATACAAATATATGCACTTTTATTATGGTAGTAGAAATGAGGATGTGACAATATAGAATACCACTCAATTGGGATAAAGTTAGGGAAAGAAGACTATTAGGACCCAATTTGGTATAGGAAAATGAAGACAAAATTAGAGAATGACTAAAAGTTGCATCAGATATACAAAAGTCTCATATTGACTTGAAATAGAGGGATATTCAAACCATATAGTATTCAAACCATATTATTCTCTAGTTATTAATATGAAGAGATTTCTGCAATCATATTAAATGTCACTATTCAATCCAAAAATTAACATAAGCTTACACATATATAAATATAGTCCATTTTATTCCTTTCTCATTTACTTTTATTTAAAACCATATATGTACAACCAACTTCACTTAAGTAGTTGATATTCATTTTGCATAACATACCATTTTTAAATTATTAGTGTTATACATAAAAACATGTATGATACGTATATATAGGGTTAATTTAAGTGTGAAACCCATATATACATTCCACTAGTTAGGCATTTAGTTAAGAATATGTGCATTATGTATGATTCTATCTTTTAAACCCATGTGCATAATGAATTATTTACATGTGAATACAACATTTCAATGGTTCAAACTCTTAAACATAATAATTATTCTAAATTTGAGATATTGTTCTTTATGTATTCCTAATTTCCTTTTCTCTATGGCCTATATGAAAGCAAGTTATGTGGTCTTAAAAGTAAATAGGTGTATGCGTATATAAAGCTTGTCATACACTAAAATTTTAAATTTTATTAAAATACAATACCAATTATGTATGGGAATTATGGTTTCCAATGCATGCTTTAAGAAACTACGCATACTAATTAAACCAACTCCTCAATTTAACTTATTTTATACATATACATATAAGTTTATTAGGTAGCAAACTTTAGATTTTATTCTTTTTATACTCTTAATTCCTCCCCCCCTACAACACACATGAAACAAATTTATGTGGTCTTAAAATAATTAAATTTATGTTTATGCAAGATTAATCATATGCTATAATGCCTAGTATGTACCAAAATGTATAGGGGACTGGGTTCCAAAGTGTGTCCTAAGGGGATGTGCATATCAACTAAACTAATTCCTCATTTTAATTTGCTTAATACATGTACATATTAGTTCAATGATTAATGGATTTTAAGATTAAAGGTGCAACAATCATTGAGTTAATCATTTCTAATTAAAATTTCTAGCTTTCAAAATTTAATGCACCTTTTGTATATTTAAACTTGCATAACATAAAGGAAAGTCTACCATTAGCAACTTAAATTTCTGTCCTCACCATCCAATATATCAATGATCAATAACATAAGGTTTAAGCTATAAAATATAAGGAGAAGTATATGGACATAAACTGTCTACTTAAATACATTCATGTAAAGAATTACAAGCAGCATTTAAATAATGGTCATGCATGTAGTAATCAGCTCACTCTTTGATTCCAAGCTTGTTTAAGTGTTAACAATGCATACATCTTGTGACCATAACTTAGGTCTTTCCTAAAAGGTAATTATGTTTATGAAATTCTTGATCCATATGCATAGAGAACATGCATAAACAATCCATACACATGCAATTTCACTATGATCATTAGCCCATTTTTATAAAGGTAAGGTGCAAAGATTCATTTTATTTTCATCCCATTACCAGTAATAATTCTTACCAATTAACTTATTCATCAATTAATTTAAATCATGTTAATCATTAGTCCTAAAAGTCTAAACTTAGCAATTAAATAAGATTCATTTATGCACCCATTATAACCCAAACATAATTATAATATAATAGCCTTAAATTCCATTTTATCTTAAACAAGTTTCTATCTCTTACACAAGCAATGGCATGGAGTACATTACAAGCATGCAGACTTCTTATCATGAAAATTTAAATAGCACTAATTCACACCATCCCTTCAAAGAGAGGTTAAAAAGTCGAGTAGCTATGATTCACTTCCTATAAACATTATTATTTTTCATATTTAAAAGTCATCGTACGTTATTAAGTACATAATTAATATTACCATCACCTGTATTTAATTTACTGCCAAGGACTTCTTTAGTAGTTGCATGACTATTTACACATTTAGAAGTCTTTAATAATTCAACCATTACCAAAGCTTATTGGTATGTCTAGCTATTGCCATTAACGTTCTTGTTCTGCGGCTTTACTCGTCCTGTGTTTATAAATTGACAAACGCTGAGTATAAAACTCAATGGTGCTAGTATAACAAATATAACAAATATCATAAGGAATAACATCTCAATATATATCACAATATCATTTAACATATTAACCATATTATCAAGTTATCATCAATATGTATCATTTTCAATAATCATCATATAAATCACTATTCATGATTCTTACCTTAGCAATATAAATACTTATGCATATTTACCATTTCAATAATTTATTTCACCATTTTCAAGTGTCATCATCATCATCATCATGTATATGAATAATGTATATTTATGAGTATGCATATATGAGTATGCATATATGATATGCATTCTCTCTGATTTCTGTTCATTTCTTAAATATGCGCATTTACTGGGTCTTTCATTTATCACTTATCAATGGTACCATAATCAAATCTCATTTAATACTTAACTCTTGAATTTTCATTTTTTGCATATCATATTCCCTTTTTATTTTATTCCCATAGGAATTTATAATATTTACCTAATATAACTTATATAACATTTTTCTAATATCAAATCCTTTCTCTTCTCCTTATTTCACCATGAAATGTTATGCCATGTTCCATGATTTATGCATTATGGATATGTCATGATTAACAAATAAAATAACATATCTTAATTTAATTGTATAGTGTTATTGCATTATCAAACCTTTACCTCTTTGATCAATAAATGACCGAGCACTTCCAAATAAACTAGCATAAACCTGGTATGTCCTTTCCTTTGTTAATATCCTTGGATGATCCGTGAGGTGTATCCATTGACTTACCTAATTCACAAATAAATATTTATCTTTTATTAAAATATTTCATTTCATCATTAATCGTTCTTATAATTACATACCATTATATTACCGAATCGAAAAAATAATGTTATTCACTTATCATGTCATAGCATCATTTAAGAAATCATGTTAATATTTATAAAAGTATTTTTTTTTGTTCCTTTTTACTTAACTAAAACTTTATTTGTTTTATTATTTTAGTAATACAGTTTATGACACTTTAATACATTTAAACAATAAATTTATTTAAATTTCTTGATAACATCTCATTTTTATGATATTTCTGTTTATTACACCAAACAGTAACATCTCATGTGATTATATCTTTTACTTATTTCTTATTTAATCATATAACTAATTAATTAATAATAATATAATAATATTGATTATTAAACAATTATCAAAATAATATCTTATTAAGTCTAATTTAAAATCATAACTTGATTTAAAATCATTTGATCATCATTTTCTGTTTAAATTCAAATTCTATTATCAATTAATCATTAAATAACTTAACAGTTAATATATTACTATTGATTTATAAAAACTGTTATTATCTTAATATTGCTCTCTTATAATTTAACCAAATTCCAATTACTAACCATATCCATAGTTCATTAAATACAGTTACTGTCATAAGCAGATTATGAAAACAGTGGACATTATCAATTATTTATTCTAGACTTAAACTTATTTAACTCCCAATATTATATCCTGATATTTAACTTAATTTACTGTTGTACTGAACACTGTTAAAATTGATCTAAAACTGAATCATCAAGAAATTATAGTATTTCTGCTAAAATCAATCCTTTACTAACACTGTCTTATAATCAGTTAACAGTTTAAACCATATCTTTACTTACTATCATTATACCTTGTCACATATCTAATAACACTTAATATAACTGTTTATTATCTATTTATTTAATACTTCCATTAATATCATCATATCACATGCTATTCACCTTAATCTGTCTATTTGAAATCACTTAAGTATAATCTTATATCATTTAGTCAACTTATATACTTCACTTAATCAAATTCCAGATTATATATCATCATCATTAAACTTAGTAATTAAATATCTAGTGAAATCATACAAGTATAAACATTCTATAAATCATGTGTCTATAACCCATAGTTCACTGTTATCACTATTCTAATCCTTAACTTAAATCTTATTTAAAACCATATTAAATCTTATTTGAAACCATATCATGTCATTCATTTGTTTATTAACTTATAAATCTTCGTAATATCTCTTAATATGCTTAAATAATTGATCATTTATGTCCATTTATAAATCATAGTCACATAGTTCAATTAAGGTCCTATTACACTTAATATGACATTCTTTGATGACTTAAATCATTATATCAATTAACTATTTTTTTTATTTCTTATAATTACATAATTTACTTAAACAACTACTAACTTATATCCTTAAACTTGATATGGCCGATTACTTGCATATGAATCCATTAAACTTTAGCATTTCATATCTTAAGTCTATTTTGACAATTCATACTTTAAGCTAACTTTTTTAATCATATTAATACCTTCATTTAACTTTAATTCTTTTATTATATCATTAATTCAAACTTAACAGAATCCATTTTTCCTTAACTTTTATCTTTTAAAGACTTTGAATGAAGATTAAGCCTTAATTTACCAAATATACTTATGTCCAATTTAGTTCATATATCATATGCTATTTATTAAATCATCATTAAGAATTTCATTTAACCTTAATTAGAAGTTAATTTCTTAAATTATACTTAAACTTAATCATTTAATCCATAGTTCTTAAGTCATATACACTTAAAATGATATTAAGCCTTAAATCATCAATTTTTCTTAGCTTAAGCTTTAATTTAATCACTTTCTTTGCTATTAACCTTCTATTTTTAATAAATCATCTCTAACATCATATTTTAAACTTACCAACCATTAACATGTTGCTTGAAAGTTTCGACCAAAGTGAAAATCATAAAGCACACACCCACACAACCACAACTCACTTTATTTCATGTCCTTTACAATCCTAACTCATCTAACTATTAAAACATCAACCAAAATCCATCAAAAATACTTCAAAAATTTTGGCCAAAACTCAAATCATACCAAAAATTTATAAATCAAGTGGACCCAACATTAAATCATACTTACCAAGCTTACCTTTAAACCCAATAACTCAAATGTCAACTTAAACTTCTTCTTCTTTAGATTTAACTATGGATTTATGTAGATCTTCACTTCTTTTACCTCCTTAAAGTTGCTGCCCACCTAAAATCAATATGCATGTACTTAAAAGAGTAAAATCTAACCATAAACAAGTCACACTTTAAGGAAAAGTTATGGTTTCCATCAAAAGTGTATGAATCTTCATGATTTTGAGGATAACTTGAAGATCCATTAAGAAAAAGTTTTGGTCATGATGGAAAACAAAGAAAACTAAGATTATTTCAACATTATCTTGATGTATACTCAAAGAAGTTGTTGGATCTTGAAAAATCCAAACCAAAAGAGGAAGAAAAGCTTGTAGATTTTGGCTTCTTCAAGGATTAGCTTTGATTTTTCACTTAACAAGGAAAAAATGAAGAATATCTTGACTTGAACTTAAAAATTCACTAATAGAACTAGCTTAAAGTATACTATTTTGAAGAAAAAATGAAGATTTGATGCACCTTAGGTTCGGTTATTTTAAAGAAGATGAAGATAGGTTAGGACAAAGAGAGAAAATGGGGGCTTTAATCTTATACCATATATATATATATATATTTATAATAATTCATTATTAATTATATAATTTTATTGGCTACTACATTTATTATGATAAATTACTATGTTATTCATTATATTGTTTTATTTACTATTTATATATTATAAAAGGATAATTGAATTTTATTCATAGTATAAATATTATTAGACACCATTAAGTTTTATACTCAGCATTTTTTAATGATGAATGCAGGTCAAAGTAGTTCAAAGGGATGTTCGGATCAATGAAGCACTATAGTAATTAGGATACTCCAAGCTTTATACAATCCTTGGAATACACTTTTGGTAGTATAACATATTCCTAGTGGTTGTTTCTATTTATGCAACTATCATTGTATGATTATGGGCAGTGAATTATTTTTGCTTGTATAACAATAGATATTCTAAAATTACTTATTGTACGACTTGTCCAAATTATATGATAGCATATATAAGCAGTAGTCGCTTGATAGCATGTCATAATTTTTTGTATGTGGATAATTTATACAAACAGGTGATGATAAAGTCACAAGTTATAAATCAATAGTTATAAATATAGACCAGATACATCCTATTAATATAAAAAATTTTCATAAATCTTTTATAGAGTAATTAATGAATTTCTAATTATACAAGTTTTATTAATCATTCTATGAGAGCATATTTCACCAATCAAGTGTGACATGTCTATTGTATTGACCTTTGATCTAGGTCATAATAAAAGCCCTACCCATACTTACATAAAGTGTCCATGTCCACTGCATCTAAAACATGTCTCATTAACCCTATGATACTCCCCTTCATGCACCCAACTTTTAACTCCCATAAATAAGAGTAGTTGTAAGCCTAGTCATAATCCAACTAGGGACACCTATCAATGCCGATGCTAAACACTTAGTAGGTAGCAATCTTAATGGCATCCTCACCTTACTAAGTTTATTCCTTTGTTACCATACATCATAGACTACACTCTCTTGTTTTGAGTGTTTGTTTATGAAAACGTGTTAAGCAGCAGAAGATATAATTTAAAAGTTTTTAAAAATACATTTTACAATGGATCTAGTAATTCTATACATAGAAAACATCATATTCAAAGAAGATTATATAAGGAGAATGAAAAACTTACTTTAAGTCAATCTCCTTCTTTCTTTATCCTTCTAAAAAGTTGTTACAAAGTTTTCAATCCCCAAGGATAGAGGATCTCTAAACTATCCATACAAGTTAAGAAAATGATTAGTAATCAAATTACTAGTTTTGTTTAGAGAATAGTAAAATAAAACATAAAAGAGAATGGATGAAGAATAATGATAGAATTCAGTTTTCTTCTTGATATTTTATCAAAACCGAATTGTTTTTTCTTGTTCTTGAGCTTAGAAATCCTTTAGAATCAGAAGGAAAAAGAGGCAGCCAAAATATGCTTCTATCTCATCATATGTTTTCACCAAAACATAATAATATAACCTTAATTAAGTTTAAGTTATGTTAAGTTAAGTCATGTGTATGTCACATGCTTCTGGAATATGATTTGCATGTGACTAACCTAAAGTTTCCTTCCAGAAGCACATGACAATCATGTACACTTCTATTTAATTCATCATACATGAATAAGTTATATGACATTCACGTTTTGACCATTAAGTCAATTAATTCCGTCAAAACCCGTATATATTATGGATGTAAAACACGTCATCTTAAATCACTTGCATCTTGAGTTCTACTTATCAGATTTTAGTGATCTTGGTATCAAATTGAAGCTATTTTCATGCTATTTCTAATGAACATGAGAAATTGAGGTTATCTTATAACCATAAAAAATTATTTCACCAATATCCATTCATGATTATTATTTCCTTACTTTAAGTGTGCAACCTTTTGGGTTCTTGACATGTTAGCAAAATATGAACATATTATTAAACTTCATTTAATAACATCATATGTAAATCATCAGTGGTGTCTAGTTATGCATCCTGACTACCCAAATACCAATAGATCATTAGTTTAACTACAACCCTTCTACATCAGATTCCATGCAATAAACTCCTTTCACCATCTTTTATCTCATTCAGGTTTAAGTATGGATTAATGTCAACTCAATGCATGATCAAGTGTGTTAGATCATGCCCTAAATTTGATGTTTCATGTACCATAATTTTTATTCTTAAAATGCCCTTATGAAACTCATTCATTAATAGGCATCATACTCTGGCCAGAGATTCTTGAATAAAGAATATTACATGAATCAATGAGATAAAACTCCTACATTTAATCCAAGGTGGTGAATCCTTTATTGACAAATAAATACCTTCAACTACTTCATACTATATCCAACCTCTAAGTTATGAATGCCTCCTATGGAGGAATAAAACATAGGAGTCAAAACATAATGATCCATAATTAAGATAACCTTGTTATCTCAAGTCTTAAGGATACTTGCACTACTGATATGAGTGAGATATGTTTCACAGACATAGATCATTTATCCATATGAAATCTCACTCACAAGGCCTCCAATGAGTCAGTCCTCTACTACTCATCCACATGTTCACTTTAGACAACTCTTGTCATGATCATTGAGAATCATCCCTTAAGGAAGCATAACATGTGTTGATCTTAACCATATTAATAATATCCATTCTTATTAATACATTGATCAGGGATAATTTAGATATTGAACATTTGCATACAACAAGAATCTCATTTCATAAACTACTTTATTAATTCTTTTATACTATTCCAATATCTTAGAATTCATTATTTACTTAATAACCTTTCGAGTAAACTGAATAATGAATAATGCCTCTTATTGATAAATGGTTCAATATCAAATTACAATGAAATATGATGCTCTAGAGCATACATTAACATTGAGACTCTGAGTAATTGGTTTAGAACCTATAATAGCCAAAATCTGAATAGGGTACGATAGTCATCTCTTCTCTCCTAACCACTTTAACCTTCATAATGGCAACTACTAATTTAGAAAACTACTCTATTTGTAATATTGCAACTCTATCGTTCATACAAGGACTCAATCTAAACTCAAATCTTCATCACTTCTTAGCCTTGTGTCAATGATAAAATTAACATAGCGGCTTAATCAAAAAAACTCCTACTCATACTCAACCATTATCCTATTTCCCTATCATTGGTTAAGGAAATCTTGTAACTTTCAATCATGGTAAACTTGGGGAATGTATTTCTTTCTAAATAGCTTTTAGAAATCCTCCCAAGTAAGTGTCCACTGTCACACCTTCATTTTTAGCACGTATAGTATTAATGATTCGAGAGATGAAAATTATCTCTTATATGATTAAAATTAGATGATGACATGGAATTATGGAAAAGTGTGCATTTCAAGGTTATAGTTCATAAATATTATGATGACGATAAGAAATATTTATCGAGATTAGGGAATGACAATAATTTGAAAGTAGATTAAATCAAATACGCATAATAAATTTAACCGTGTTTTATTAAGTCGATAAATTAAATGTATGTATATTGGACTGTGATAATTTATATATGCATGGAAATGCATGAAATTGAGGAAATAAGATGAATTATATTTATTTTTGGAGTGTGCATAATTTAATAATGTTACACCCCAGCCCATACATGGGGTAACATGCTCCCGTAGCATACGTAACGCTCTCCTATACAGAAAGCCGCTACGTATCCTACAAGGGATACGTCTGAAACCAAGTATTAAAAGTTCGTATGGGTACACGATCTAGTATCTAGTGGTGAGAGCAAGGGTAGCGTGGTATACATTCAAACAAGCATGCATTATACCTCAATAATATACATTCATTCACACGGTTTGTTACAGTTCATTGGTATAATGACAACAAACCAATACATACACGGGTTTACTCTGTACATACTAGACAGACTCACCACTAAACATAACACTATCCACTACTGCCGCTATGACTAATAAGACCTAAACGATACAAAAAGGAATGGAGATTGCCAACAGCTCTACAACCACCTTGAGAATGCCTTCTCAGCTGACAACCTCTATCGCCTCTCCTGCTGCTCCCCTGAGGGCTCGGAACCTACGTTCATCAAATGATAAACGCTGAGTATAAAACTCAATGGTGCTAAGAAAACATAGATAAGCATACACATTCAAGGCAACATAAATACAATTCTGATAAATGCAATGAAATGCAAACATGCCTTACATTCTCTCTTATCCTCATTCTCATAACCCTCTTCCTTTCCCATCGTTGTGCACATTCCTTTCGCACATACTGGGTCCCTGTATGTACCGGTACTCATCTCCCGAAGGAGGGCATTTAACTGTATGGTGCTTCACACCCTTTTCCTACTGTATGTCTCGAGACTCATCTCCCATTGGGAGGGTATTAATCTATGTGATTCCTTGACGGAATCCCATTAACATGATTGACCCAGCATGCCCAGAGCTTAGCTCTGCACTCATCACTCTCCTTCCTATTCTATTTTATTCATCTATTCCCTTCTCTCAATGCATGTATCCATTATATAAGCACCATTTCAATACATATAGCCATCCAACAAGGCATAGAAGCATTGTTAAGAACATAGTAGAAAGAATTATCCACTTTAGGACCTTATTTCAATCCAAGCATATCAAAAGGGATCATTTATAAGCCAACAACATCAATTTAGCACAAAAAATAAACCTCTAGCACAAACCTGGAAATTAAGCTACTTCTAGTTTACGTCGATGATCTTGTCTCTAGTTGTGTGCTACTTCAATTGTGCGTTCTCGGACGTTAGGATTACTTCAAATCATTAAGGAAAGGTTTTGGTAGGGTTTTAGGGCATTTAGCTTAAGGAAGAAGGAAGAAAACTAAGGAAAACCGTAGGTTTCTAAGCCTCAAAAGTCAAATAAACGTCGCGTACGGCCGTACGGATATTGGTACGCCCGTACCGACCCTAAAC
>CANYBF010506790.1:0-10833 GCA_948192965.1 Dalechampia spathulata
ATGCCCAAGAGGTGCCTCGGAATGGCCAGAGTTGGCCCAGAACGGCCCAGGAAGCCCTGACTCAACCCGGATTGGCCTAAAGCTAACCCGAACTGGCCCAGAAACATTCCTAAATCGATCTGGATCAAGCCGGTCCAAAATTAGGGTGCGACAATAGGTTATAAAAGAAGAAATAAAAGGAAGGAAAATGAGCAAAGGAGTAAGGTATACCAAAGGAAACTCCAAGATAAAATTTATATAAAATATATTTCAATTAGAGTTATACGAGTTGAACTTGAGGCAGAGACACTGGATTAAGCTTGTTAAGGATTATGACTGTGTGATCGACTATCACCCAAGGAAAGCTAACTCTGTTGCTGATGCTTTGAGTCAGAAAATGTTTGCTGGACTAAGACAGACCTCATTGGTGCTAGTTTATGAGAAATGACAACTGGATGCTACCTTAACAATGCAGTCTAACTGTATGTTGGCACAATTGCAGATGAAGGTGAAGCCAGTGCTGACAGACCGAATTCAGGGAGATGCAGTTAGTGATATGGATTAGCAGAACCAGTTACAGAAGGTACAGACGGGTAAAACTACCCTGTTTACTATGGATGGAGATGGTATTTTGAGGCATGGGACACGATTGTATATTCCTGTGGATGATGAGTTAATAAGATAGATTTTAGAGGAAGCTCATAGTTTGACGTATGCTTATCACCCCAGAGGTACGAAGATGTACCGGGATTTAAGATCGCACTATTGGTGGGTTAGTATGAAGAGGGATATAGCGGATTATATGGCTAAGTGCTTGATTTGTCAGTGAGTGAAAGTGGAACATCAAGTGCCGGCAGGATTACTTAGTCCATTACCGATACTGGAATGGAAATGGGATCGCATCACAATGGATTTTGTCATGGGGTTGCCGCTAAAGCAAGTGAGGCACGATGCAGTTTGGGTTATTGTAGATCGGTTGACAAAGGTGACTCATTTCATCCCTGTGTGAATGGATTATGGATTGGAGAGACTGGCAGAGTTGTACATGAGGGAGATTGTCTGATTACATGGGATTCCATCATCTATTATGTTGGATAGAGACCCACGGTTTATGTCTTAATTTTGGGGAGCTTTTCAGAGAGCTTTAGGCTCAAAAGTACATTTTAGTATAGCTTTTCATCCCCAGACAGATGGTCAATCAGAGAGGGTGATTCAGATTTTGGAGGATATGCTACGTGCTTGTGTTCTCGAGTGGGAAAGTAGCTAGGATCAGTACTTGCCGTTAATCGAATTTGCATATAATAACAGCTACCAGTCTAGTATACAAATGGCTCCTTATGAGGCTTTGTATGGTCAAAAGTGTAGGACGCCTTTGCATTGGGATGAAGTTGGGGAGCGGAAGCTAATGGGGCCTGAGCTTGTTCAACAGGCCAAGGAACAGGTGAAGTTGATTATGTCTAGGTTGAAAGCCGCTTCAGAAAGGCATAAGTCGTATGTAGACTTAAAGAGGTGTGATATTGAGTATAATGTTGGGGATAAGGTGTTCCTGAAAGTATCTCCATGGAAGAAGATTATGAGGGGTAGCTATTCTGTGTGACTTCTCGGTTAGATGAGGGGTAGCTATTCTATGTGTATAGGCTTGGTTTAGAAGTGTTTTTAGCAGGTATCGGGTGAGTAAGGCTGTGTATAGCACCTACCTTGGAGCTTTAGATGGTGGTACAAATGTATGAATTTTGTACAGCCGTACCAAGTGTGAAGGATGAAGGGTTTGGAGTTCCTGGAGACGGTACAGGCATACTAATAGGCTGTATGGCCGTACCGTTGCTCACAAGAAAATTGGTTTGTCAGGAACTTTGGGGTGGTATGGGCGTACCAAATGTGGCTATAGGCGTACCACTACTCATAGGAAAATAGGGCATCAGGATTTTTAGTTTGGTACGAGCGTACAAGGTTTCGTACGGTCGTATGTGACTTATAAGTAACTGTTTAAAAGGATAAACTTGGACTTTTCTTTTACCATCTTCCTTCTAAACTCTTCTAAACCCTTCTACACTTAATATAACAGTAAAATTTCATTTCCTTTACCACTTTTACGGCATGAGAGCTTTGAAAAGTGAGATTAGCACGTGCTTCACGGATAGGCACTAGAAGTAGCTTAATTACAGGTATGTGCTAGTTATGTTTGGTTTGAGCTAGTTTGTGCTAAGTGTCTTATTTGCTTCTCTTTTTGCTTCAAGGCCAAGTAAGGCTTAGAAAAATGATGTTTGTTGATTCTACTCCTTTATGTTTCTATATAGTTATGACATGAGCTTGATGGTTAATTTAGCAAGGCATTGCTTGTTTGATATGTCACATCATATTGTTGTACTTAAGCATGAACATGACATGAGGGATCGTGAAGGAAAGAAAAGAGTGAGAGATGATAGGAAAAAGGCATGCTGGGTCGTATATTACAGGGTTCCATAATGGAATTGTATATACATTACAGTGCCCTCCTACGGGAGTTGAGTCTTGAGAGATACAGTGAAAAAAAGAGAAAGGGGTTTAAAGACCCAGATAGTAAATGCCCTCCTTTGGGAGTTGAGCACCGATACATACAGGGACCTAGCATGAATAGGAACTGTGCACAGTAGAGGGGAAAAAGGAAAAGAGTATGAGCATTTTAAGAGAAAAGGGAAAGGGTACAAAGCATGACATTGCATTTCATTATTTACCTTATGGTATGCTCATTTCTATGATATGTGTTTGTGTGTTACTAGTACCACTGAGTCTTCGACTCAACATTTATCAATTGATGAATGCAGGTTATAAGCCTACTGTCCAGGGTCCCAAGAAGTGATTGCTCATGTTAGCAGAGAAGCTGATTTGTCAGAAATTCCTATTCTTGAGGTCATCTTGGGACAGCCGAACGAGCTCCTTTTTATTTAGCCTGTTTCTTTTGTAGCTTGTACAAATCATAGAGGCAGTAAATATTTGTATTTTGGTGGTATCTTGGTTAGGGACACTGTAGTTATCTAGAACTCTTTGTATAATGATGAATTTATATCTCTATATATATGGCTTATTCATTCAATTGAATGTATGTTAAGACATCCAAGTTTTGTTTTATATTAGTACGCTGCGACCTTTGCACCACCATTATACGTATGGTCCCTATACAACATTTTTGTATATGCATTGTGTATCCCTTATAGTATACGTGGTGGTTCTCCGTTTGAGAGGTCGTTGCGAATACTACGGGAGCATGTTACTCTAGGTATGGGCTGGGCGTGACAAAATAGATCTTATTATATTGATTGGATTTATCAAATCAAAATGATTTTTGAAAGGTGAACAAATGACCTATATTTTAGATCAAGCCTATCCATGTCAACTCTACTGATGTTATGAGAGAAGCATATGCAAAGTTTAAGAGAGAGGATAAGACATCCAATAATAATATGCTAAGTGCTATGGAGAATGATCTTTAAAAGGAGTATGAGAGTATGAACTCTCATGCTATGGTTGATTATCTTAGGATGCTTTTTCTAGAAAAGGCAAGAACTTAGAGGTATAATCTCTCAAAAGCACTTTTTAGGTGTAGAATAGTTGATGGTACATCTACTATATCACATGGCATAAAGATGCATGGATACATTAAAAGGTTATAGGGTTTAAGATTTACCCTTCAAGCAAAGTTGGTAATAGATTGTATTCTGTAATTATTACCCAATAGTTATGAGCATTTTATCCTTGACTAATAAATGAATAAAGGATAAACTACTATCCTTAAGCTCATCAATTTGTTGAGGTATGCTCAAGATGGCAACAAGCAAAGTTCTAAGATGGCTATGGTAGTGAGCTCTTCTAAGAAGAAGGGGCAAAGCTCAGAAAAAGGGCACAAACCTAGCCTTCAAGTCAAAAGGTGGTGTGGTTAAATCAAAGGTTGCAGAGAAGGCCAATAAAGGCATTTGCTTCTATTGTCAAAAGGATGGCCATTGGAAGAGGAATTATAAAGTGTACTTAGAGCAACATAAGAAGGATTATCCTTCTACTTTAAGTATATATATTATTAAGGTTAACTTAAATATTATTCTTAATAACAAAAGTTAAGTATTAGATGTTGGCTATGTATCTCATATTTATTATGATTTGTAGGGACTAAGTAGTGAGAGGAAGCTAAGTAAGAGTGATGTAGACATTCAAATTATTAATTGAGCAAGGGTTGTTGCAGTACAAATAGGAAATTATGTTTTGTATTTGACTTTTGGTTTAAATTAGAACTCAATAATTATTATTATATTCTAAGTTTATGTAAGAATCTTATTTCAGTATCTTGTTTGGTAGAACAAGGCTTTAATATTTCCATTAATGTAATGGATGTTTAGTTTTCAAAGATGGTATATTTTACTGTTCATCAAATATTGAAAATGAAAATTATGTATTAGATAATTCAAACCTCATTTATAATGTTCAAACTAAAAGGATCAAAAGTGATGATCCTAATTCACTTTATTTATGGTATTGTCACCTTCATGATAAAAACAACACTTGTATGTCTAAGTTGCATAAATTTGGTAACTTATGTTTTTTTGATTTTGAATCATATGAAATACATGAATCTTGTTTATTAGGCAAGATGATAAAATCACTCTTTATTAAAGAAGGTGAGAAAGGCAAGCAGACATTAAAACTCATACATTTAGATGTATATGGTCTTATGTTTACACATGCAAGAGATGGATATAATTACTTTATTACATTCATTGATGATTGTTTCAGATATAGATGTTTGTACTTAATGAAGTACAAGTCTAAAGCCTTTAAATAGTTCAAAGAATTTAGAAATAAAGTAAAAAAATAACTTAACAAGAGTATTATAGCTCTTTGATCAAATTGAGGTAGTGAATACTGAAGCCAAGTGTTTTTGAACTATCTTAAAGGTAATGAGGTATTATCTCCATCGACACCTTCATATACACCATAACATAATAGTATATCTAAAAGGAGGAATCAAACTTTACTAGATATGGTCTGATCCAGGATGAGACTTACAAACCTACTCAAATCATTTTAGGATTATGCACTAGAAATTATTGTACATATTTTGAATAGAATTCCATCTAAATTGGTTGATGTCAATCCATATAAGATGTAGTTTTAATAAGAAACTTATGCTTTCTTATATTAAAGTATGAGGTTGTCCTACTTACTTGAAGAGGATAATGTCAAATAAGCTAGTGGCTAAATATGATAAATGCTATTTTGTAGGTTATCCTAAGGAAACCATAGGATACTACTTCTGTTATCATTTTAAATAAAAGGTATTTTGTTTTAAAGCATGTTATCTTATTAAAGAAAGAGTTTATTTTAAAAGGAGATAGTGGGAGTAGGGTTGAACTTGATGAAGTTTAACAACCATAAGATGAAATAGATCAATTGATTGATCTTATAGATGCCTTACTTAATGATGTAGAAATTATTCATGTGGAAACACAAGATCTTGAATGTTCAATGAGAGTAGTAGCTATACTTAAGAGGTATTTATTCCTTGTTCATGAAATCATGGAAGTCTTATTAGTTGAGAATGATAAGCCTTTAGACTATAAGGAAGTTTTAAAGAGTTTAGAATGTGACTTATGGTTGAAGGTCATGTAGTCTAAAATGGATTCCATGTTTGAAAACCAAGTTTTCACTTTGGTTGATCCACCTAAAGAGATTAAACCCATTAGGTGCAAGTGGGTCTTCAAGAAGAAGATAAACATGGATGGTACTTAGTAGTAAAATGTTATTGTTAGAAGTAAGAAATTGATTATGAGGAGATTTTTTTCTCTTGTAGTTATGCTTAAATTCATTAGAATCTTACTTGCTACTACTACTCATTTTGATTATGAGATATAGCAAATAGATGTGAAGATAGATTTCTTTAATGGAAATCTACTTGAGGAGGTGTGTATGACATAACATGATGGTTTCATATCCACTAATAGCAATAAAGTATGCAAACTTCAGAGATCCATTTATGGATTAAAGTAAGCATCTAACAATAAAGTTTGCAAACATTCATTTTGATGAAGTAGTTAAAGAGTTTGGCTTCATTCAAAATATTAATGAACCTTGTGTTTACAATAAAGCTAGTGAGAGTGCAATTGCTTTCCTTATGTGTATATAGATAACATACTACTCATAAGAAATGATATATATTTTTTTTTAAATATAAAAGTTTGGTTATCCAAAGAATTCTCCATGAAAGATCGAGGATATGTTTTTTATATCTTAGGAATAAGAATTTATAAAGATAGATTAAGTAAGCAAATTTATCTTTCATAGTCTATATACAAAAGTGAAGCACTAAAGAGGTTTAGCATGGGTATTTCAAAGAAAGGTTATATCCTATGGTTCATGGGTAATATCCTTCTAAGGCCTTGTATCTAAAGATACAAAAGGAGAACGATCACATGATTGAATCTTTACATGCATCTGCAATTAGATCCATCATGTATATTGTATTATGTATTAGACCTGATGTAGCATTCTCTCCTAATGTTATGAGTAGATTTTGATCTAATTATACAGAGGATCATTGGGTGACGGCTAAGAATATCCTTAAGTATTTGAGAAGAATAAAAGATATGTTCTTATTATATAGAGAGGGTGATTTATAGATAACTAAATATACTAATGTTAGTTTTCAATCACATAAAGATGACTACAAATCAAAGTTAGGTTATACGTTCATAATGAATGGTAGGGCTATTATTTAGATAAGTTCTAAACAAGAAACTATAATAAATTCAACTGCATAGATAGAGCACATTACAGTATTAAATATAGCTTAGGAAATAATTTGGTTTAGGAAGTTCATTCATGAACTTGGAGTGGTTCCTTGTAGTGCTAGCCATGTTCCTTTATTATTTGATAATAATGGAATTATAACATAAACAAAGGACTTTAGGTCTCATCAGAAGTCCAAGTATGTACTTAGGAGATACCATATGATTAGAGAGATCATTAGTAGAAGAAAAGTATAAGTTAATATAGTTTTCATAGAGTAAAATGTGGTAGACCCTATCACAAAGGCATTGATATAGAGCAAGCATAAAAGACATGTAACTTTAATTAGGTTGAAGTTCATGAATGATTAGCTTTAGCATGGAAATTTTTTAGTATATGTTCTAAAGCATCATGTTCTATATATGTAATTTTGTAATTTAATATTAAATCAATAAGAGGCATTATTCATTATTTTAATGTAATATATTAATATACTTATTCTACTTGGAGTTTTAAACTAAATAATGAAGTCTATGATATTAGAATAGTACAAGAGAAATTCATAAAGAGTTTGTGATATAAGATTCTTATTGTATATAAATATTCAATACCTAAATTACCTTAATCAAAGTATTAATAAGATTGGACATTATTAATATGGGTAGATTAATACATGTTATACTTCCATTATAGGGTAATTTTAATTCACTATGATATGAATTATCTAAGGTAAACATGTGAATAAATAATATAGTACTTGTTAATTGAAGGCCTTGTTAGTGAGATTTTATATAGATGATTAATCTATATCTATGAAGCATAAATCTTACTTATATCAAAGTTGCAAGTGTCCTTAGACTTGAGATATCAAGGTTATCTTAATTATGGATTGTTGTTCTTTGACTCTTGTGCTTTATTCCTCTATTAAAGGCATCTATAGTTAGGAGGTTAGATATAGTGTGAAGCAGTTGCAAGCATTTTTATATTAATAAAGGATTAACCATCTTATATTAATTTTAAGGGTTTTGTCTTAGTGATGCATATGGTAATATTTGATTTAAGAATCTCTATCCAGAGTAAAATACTTAAAAGTGAATGTGTTTCATAGGGGCATTTTAGGAAAAGAGATTATGGTACGTGCAACATCAAGTTTAGGACATGATCTAACATGTTTGATCATATATTAAGTTGACATTAATCCATACTCAAACCTAAACAAGATAATGAATGGTGAAAGGAGTTTATGATGGTGGCATCTAATATAGAAGGGTTCTAGTCAAACTAATGACCTTTTAACATTTAGGTAATCATGATATGTTACTAGACATCACTCTTGACTTATATATAATATTATTAAATGAGACTTAATAATATTATAATATATTATCAATATGTCAAGAACCTAAAAGGTCGTATATAAAAGTTAGGGGATTAGTAATAGAGAAAGGATGATGAATCAATATGAGATATTATTTTATAGTTATAAGATAACATGGATTTTTCATGTTTATTATATAGAGCATGAAAAGAGCTTCAATTTGACACTAAGGTCATGTAATTCTGATAAGTAAAAATCTAGATATGTATGATGCAAGTTTGCATGTACAATGCATATGCCATGTATAGGTCACATGACTTAAGTGATAGAGGAGGGTCATGCGATTGTCACATGACTTATATTATTATTAACTCAGCTTATAATATCATGACATATAATCTACGTCCTACCTAAGCCCTAAAGACTATTATAACCTAATTTTAGCTTATAGAATATTATGTTCTAGCTCTTGTCTTATTATTCATATCCCTTTATAGAAAAGAACAAAAGAATTCAAAGCTAACATAAGCAATAGGATTTAGGTTTTAAAGAATAAGATCATTAAATTTGAATCAACACATTCTTTCATCTCTTTCTTTTTTAGCATTCATTTCTACTAGTCTTTGAAATGATTGATTGTAATATTGATTGCTAACTATTCTTTTTAACCTATGTGGATAGTTTGGAGATCTTCTAAGTTGGAGATTGAAGTGTTTACTAGAACTTTTTAAACACTAAAGAATGAAGGAGATTGGCTAACATGTAAGAGTTACTTTACCATATCCTCTCTAGTTTTCAATGTATGTTGATTGTATAAATCCTTGAAAATGTATTTTCTATGAAAATTTAAAAATGTTTTTACTACTATTAATCATGCTTTTACATACAACTTTTAAGGTTGGAAATATCACCATAGCATTTCAAACAAAATTATAGCATGAATTGATGACATACAAATACTATGTATTTACTCATGAAGATTTGTTATGTAGAGGAATATGAATGATTCATAATAAAGCAGGTTGTATGCAAGGGCATGTTAGTGTATGTGTGATCAGGTGCCAAATTTGTCAAATTAATTCCTACTTCTAATAATAGAAATCTAAATAATTTTACAATAATGGAAGAAGAGTCGATCCTACAAGGATTGAATTATCATTCGATTCTTTGTGAGAAAATAAATTAAAAGAATTTTTATTGTCGGAGAAATAATGAAATTGGATTTTAGAAAATATCAAAATAGAAAACTTCTCAATCAAAAGCTAGCAAATATTTATTGTTCAAAACATGATAATTGATTCAATAATAGTTCTATGATGACTTATTAAGCTAATTATAAGCCCACTGAAGATAACTTTGCACGAACTAATTCCTCCTTATAATTAAGGTAACTAGGAAGTAGCTCTATAATCACCTTTGGTTGCTGAATAGACACGATGGAGGTAGATTCACACTTAGTCTTCTGTCAATTGCATGAAAAGCTAGAAGAACCTGACTTAAGTTAACAACCGAGAAATGCTCGAAATGTTCAAACCATATCGCTAAAATTCATAAAGAAAATTAAACATATGCAATAAAGCTTAACTCTTTGATTACTACTCTAACAAGTTGAGTGACAATTTCAAATCAAACAATTCACATGCAAATATGTTGAATTTGAACTTGTGTATTTATTAATGGTTCATTTTGATTTATCAAGTTAAAGTGAATAGTGAGCATTAAAGAAATTAAGTTTGTTTTGATCTCATATAAATCAATAATGAATTATTATGTTGTTTTCAATTGGGAATAGAAATTACTTAGCCTTGCATCACTGGTAACAACACACAAAAAAATAAAGAAAAGAAGATGAAAGAAGAATACTCATATTAATTGATGGAAAATAGAACAAAACAATTTGATTCCTAAAATTCACTACTCTACAATGGGAACAAACCTCCCATTTATAGAAATGGAAAAATTAATTAAAAAAAATAACATTTGAGATAATAATTCTATCTTTTGTTTTACTTCATCTAATCTGATCTTAAATAAAATTAAAAATTTCAAATTTAAAATCTTTGGTTTATAGACTTCTAGAAAACTTATTCTTCTTGTACCTTGAAGCTCTAGCCATAAGCACTTAATTCTTATCTACTGATAAAAACTGAGGTAAAAATGCCTTTTTAACCATCTTTTTACTCTTTGATCGAAATTACCTACAAAATATAAAAATAAGACTAAGTCAAATGACCATTTTAACCATGAAAAATGTGCAAATTGGCATTCAATCATATAACCCCACACTTGCCCAATGCTTGTCTTCAAGCATTCCAAATCCTTTCCTTCAATTAAAATCCCAAAACCAAATCAATCATAGTACCAATTGTCAAGAGAAATGACAATCAATCTTAGCATTCAAGTATAACTAATCCATCAAAACTTCTTAGCAATTTGGCATCCATAATAAAATTTAAGAATCTTTGCCTAACAAAAATTTGCATACATATATTTGTTGGTTTGTTTAGTGATTAAGCAGCGGAAGAAATTTAAAATTTTCATTTTAAAACAACAAACCAAAAGAAGATCTTTGCATCAAAACATAGAGAAAATAGTTTAGAGATTAGAAGTGATAGTTTGATAGTAACTCTTACATTCAATGCAGATGTCCTTCATTCTTTATCTCTAAAGCGTTTATGGTTGTAGCAAACCAAAAACCACCAAGATAGGCAGCCTCCAATAGTATCCACATGAAACAAGGATGTCCAAGCAAGCAACCAATTGCTTCTATCTCCTTTCCTGTG
>CANYBF010507445.1:0-15036 GCA_948192965.1 Dalechampia spathulata
CGTCGCAATTATTTTAGCGTCAAAAGGTTTAGCGACGGATATGTTCCGTCGCTAAATCCGTCGCTATTCAAGATAGCGACGGCTAATACCCCTTTAGCGACGGATATTTTCCGTCGCTATTTCCAATTTTTTTTGTAGTGAAATGTATTTATTGCAATTGAAATATCATAATTTTTTATGGTTGATCCTACTACTCATAATCTATGCTCTTGTTATAATGCGTTAAAACACATGCAGTAAGCTATCAACACAAACTTATTGGAATCGTGCTTCCTAAATGCCACTAACATTACTTTATTTTATATTAAATATCACTTTAAAAAAGAATTATTTAATTTTAAATGTATGTTGGTATTATTTATTTTCCAAAAATATCATTGCATTTATTATTTTCTTCACCTTTTTATCTTTTTTGTAATTTTTTATCTTCATTAAATGTTAAGAGAATGTATTTTAATCCATTAAAATTATCAAACCATTTAATCATTTTTTAAAAATTTTTATGACGTCATCAAACCACACTTAATATAACGGAGAGCATCCTGCATTTACACCCTGGAAAATTATGATGGATTTCCTGCTTGAAATTATGAACTCATAAATTTATAACAATTCATAATTTTCTACATAAAACAAGAAATTATACAAAATCATCTTACATCAAGTAGAAAATTAACAATTAATTTACTCGTGAAATCAACAATTAATTTCATGAGCTTACATGGTACTGGATGAGTGACAAAATAAGAATTAACAACAATCATTCATATGTATTCATTTTCATAACTTGTCATACTATATCAACGTTAGATATTAAATAATAGTTTCATCTCGTAATTTCTCCCACAAAACATGCTAGCTGATATTCTTTCTTTCAGATGTTCTTGTGGTATTCAATTGTTACTTCATATTTGTATCTTATATGGAATATTAATGTCAGTATATCTCTTGTAGCTCACGGCGTTTTCGGTTTCTACGGTGAGAAAATGATTTGACATCTATCACGTACAAGTCAGTCTAAAAGCAGTTTCGGGTAGCCATCTAAATTCATTAGCAAGCTATTACCTAACAGACGGAAACTTGTGTAAATTCCTACATTATGCATTATGTGTTGAATTGGCACGAAGATATACATACCTTGTTACGCTGTCTCAAGATAGAAGAGATTGCATCGAAGATGTACAATGCTTGTCCGGAAACCCCTAAATATATACACAACTTTAGGCAATGGCGACAATTGCTAGTTCGATGCCCCTGAAAAGATGCAAAATGTTTACGTGAATAGAATATTGACGAGAATTGAGACAAATTGTTGCAGCAATCAACATTTTGTTCTGTTTGCTTTTCAGAGATTAAAAGCTTCCATAATTATAAGATAAAACCATGATCATGCCTCAATGTCAAATAAAGATTGTTTGATGCAACGGCAACAAAGAACCCACAAGGCCATAACAGATGGGAGAACTTTTGAATCTGCACATTCTAATTTATATGCTAGATGTGGTAGCATAATACTTCCTAGCCCGTTTTTTTTTGAAAGATTTATTTGAATAAGCGTGATTTCTGTAATTTGAACTGTTAGGAACAATACGACAAAAACAAATGCCAAAAACTTATTTTGGGGCCACGAAAACAAATTTCGACTAGAGAATGAATGCACATTAAACAAATTAGAAAAATAGAATTTTATTTTATACTGGCAAGGATTGAAAGATGTATTTTATACCAAATAAGAAGAAAATCACATATCATTTCTGGCAAGGAAGGATGCACTTCATACCTGACGTTATAGAAGCAGAAGCTGCGGTCTTCGTTGGGCCTTTATCTTCATCCTCGAAAGTTTTAATGACCCCAATTTGGAAGCTGACAGAAATGAATGGATCAAAGGAGCATCTTCATCTTCCTCGGCTTGCTTCTCTTCTTCAGCTTGTGCTTCCTGATCAGATCCACTAATTGAATCATCCTCCTCACTTGAACCGTGCTCATCGAAGAGTCTCTTTCCTTCAATGTTTTTGCGCTTCCTTGGACGACCCCCGCATCTCGTGGCCGTACCCTCTTTCTCTTCTGCTTAGATTAATAAGATTAGTACCATGATGCTTTTTCAAGACAGAGGTCATATATTGTGATCCACAGCATGACCAAAAATTAAAAGTATGATGTCACCATGCATCAAAAATAAGGTTATTTATAATCATAATCCCCTAACTTGCACTTTTTTCCACTAAATTTCCTTAATTTCAATTTATAACACAAACCCCTCAACTTTTTTTTTCCCACCAAACTTCCTTAATTGAAAATATATGCTGAAAACCAATAACATATGACATGACACGTTTTGTTAAGTGTGTAATTTTTGTAGCAATTGTGCATGAATTAAGTGACATCATATGTACTAATTTCATGTATGTAATATTTTTACGACTGATCATATCATATAAAATCACTTCCGCTACATATCTATCAACCAAGGAACTTTAAAGGTAACATAAATATAATTGAAAGAAAAAAAATTAAGGGAGCTTATTGAGAAAAAGACATTAGTTAAAACCGCGAATGTAAATAACCATCAAAATATCAGCCCCATTCAGTTCCCATGTGCTTAACCACCAGAAGACCCCGTAACAGCTGTGATCTGAACTTTGTAAGCTTATGGCCATCTAATGCAATGAATAAAGATTATGCCCATCTCAGCAAAATATAATCAATCAACTACATTAATAAATGAAATTAAAAATCATAATTTGGTGCAAATTAGCCGAGAGGCACTAGGTAGACTATTCCATTGTGATTCAGAGATGATGGGTTCAAATTGCAGACAATATCCCCTTAGCTGGGAAGAAGGTAAATTATATCAGCACAGACAGCTCGCAAGAACACATGTGAAGGATTTTGAAACAGCAACGAATTCCTATGAAACATTGGACACCTCATAAGAGTTGCTGTTCTTCCAAGGAAACCACTAACTACCGATTGGTAACTAATTAACGTTTTGCACAACTAAACCGCAATTACCAGTATCACAGTTTCATGCCTCTGTCATTGCATTGATGCCCATCCCTTGCAAAATCCAGGCACAAACTTGTGGAATAGACAACGACTTGAAAACAAATAAATACATTGGACCCATAGAACAGCTATAACAGTCATCGAGCAATCAATGGTGATTCAAATAGATCCAGAATCACGTACACATCAGACTTCAGTCAAATGGAAGGTTAAGAAGCAACAATACCTGGCAAACCTTCTTTCTTTGCATACTTTTCTTGTAAGATGTCAACAAATGTGAAATAAGGGCGCCAACCACTTGGATCTTCATCAGTGTTTATATTCTCCGTTCTGTTTTGGACATATTTTAGACTGATGGCAAAATAGTGAGCATGTTAGTGCCCAATAATAAAACAGGAAAGCACCAGCATACCACTTCCCACCCATTTGACCAAATAAAAGAGTGTACAGGGAGTGCCCTAATAAAAGCATAACTAAAGATGCTGCTGTAGCCAAAATGACGAATTTAACTTACATCTCCAAGGCATCAGGCGTTGGAAGTTTGGATACAAAATGAAGCACGACACTCTCCAGAAAAGACACATGTTTTGGAGTGTTTATGAAAGAATATTCAATACCCTCCTTGACAATTTTTAAGATTTCTTCTCTATGCTTGTCCCGAGCAGCACCTATGAATGTGCCAGAAAGTCTAGCAGCCAGGTCTTTGCAGTCCTGAAACGCTTTTCCTGTAATGTGTCCACCATCGCTTCTGGAAAGCTCCTCCAAATATCGTTGGTGGGCCTAGTAAAAGTGTGCAAACCATATATAGTGATAATTCCTAAGGAAGCTCTTAAATGCCGAAAATATTTAAATTAAGACGTCAATCAGCCAAAGAGAAGAAGCAAAAGGGCAAAACCACCTATTGGTGAGAATATTTTGAACCACAAAATAATTGGTGAAAACGAAAATGACTCATAAGATTTCTTTCAAGTGTACTTTTTTAAGTCCCATGCATTTTATAACAAATACATCGTGAATATACCAAAAGGGAAAAATAGACGAGTTCGAAAAATCAAAGGAGAAGAAGGAAAAGTCGGTCCATGCGCAAAGGCATTCTGTCTTTTCTATACAAGTCATGTGATTTATCATCCCCAGTATACCTTTTTCAAGGCTTTTAGAAAGGTATTCGAAAAATCATCTTTTTTCTTTATAATAGTGATTAGAAGCTTAACAATCTCAGCAACACTTGCTCCGTGCATACCAAAATGAGAGATGATCTCAGGAGCAAGAGACTCCTGCGTTGAAAATAAAAAGATCCCGTAAGCACACTTCAAATATGACCTGCTTCCATGCTGAACAAAGGAACCTAGTCCAAATATAGAAACTCAAAATGGTAAAATCCAAATTTTATACGACTGATCTTCACTTCCAGATACCAAAATGGCAAAGCCGGAGAGAGAATAAAGTCTCTCAGAACATGGGTATTGCCATCACCTTGAAGAAATACTCAATCTCAGCTGGGGCTAAACTATCATCATACTCATCCTGACCTTTGGAACTACATCATTAGCAACCAACTTCACTGCGGCTATCAGAACTGCATCTCTATTTGTCTCCTCGATATATTCTTTGTTTATGTCTTCATCTTCTGTCTCATCTGTGAGGAACGGAGATGAATAGAGGAACAAAACAAAGATCAAGAAAAAAAAAAAGAAAAAACTCTCGTGCAATGAGAACATAAACATGGCCTATCCCTTCGAGAACAAATAATGCAGTCCTACCAGTCCTATAAGCAAATAAAGTTTAGTCCAGAACAAAACTTTGGCGAAAGAAAGTAGAAAAGGCACCAATCCTTAAATCATACAATGAATGAAACAGCTGACGACTAATTTAACATTCGCACAGAAACCACAACAAGAAATGAGTCACCTGATATGTCGAGTTGCCGTTCACAAAGTTTCCAGAACTTTTGAATAACAGATGTATCTGGATAAAATCCTAAGCTTTCCAGTTTTGTTGAAGAAAAATATGAACGTCGGAACAAACACCAGGCCTCTGCAAGTATAACGCAGACCTGGGCATGCCACTCTTCCCGTCAGAATAAAATCACAGCGTTTCATAAAGATCCAACATAAATTTTTTTTCTTTTGTAGTAAGCTTGCGGTTGAAATCATAGATTCAAGTCAATTAAAAAGTTTACCATGCAATCTAAGTGATTTGAGTACGTATGAGATTCAGCCTCTTTTGAAGGTCTTATAAGAAAGTATTCGAGTTCCTCAAACAAGATATTGCGTTTTGAAAGTAGAGAAGACAATTGCTTATTGGAGATTGTTTCACTGCTGACAACAGACTGCAGCAACCATGCTACATGCAAGAATGTGTTGAGAAGCAGAAAACTGACGACCTAAATTAGAACAAAAAATCAAAATATAGATGTAAGCAAGAGAAAATAGATCAAGACTGAACATCAGGAAAACGTTAAAGATAAAAAGAATGTTCTATAAGTTCATTTAACAGACCTCACCATCCATATTTCTGAAACCATGAAGAACCCTAACCATATCTTCAAACAAACATTCAACAAATACGTCCTTTGACAACTGAAGCTCATATAACCTTTTCAAATTAACAAGAAGAGAATAGTCATCGCCCTCCTGCAAATTATAGCATGTTAGTTTCCATCCACTCTAGCCATTATTGAATACAAAAGGAAGCTAAAACTATACCCCTGCTTCTTTCATCGCAGATTTGAGCTTAGTAATTAGATCATTTTCAAGATTCTTTAGTTTATTACAGGCAAAATCTTTCAGCTCCCCTTTGCTCTCAGTGGAACAAAACGAAATAGCCATCACACAAGACCTCAAGGCGTCCTTCTCACCATGTTTGAAAAATGATTCTTTCATGAGTTCAAGAACATTTCTCAAATTCTGAAAAGACAAACTAACTGCATTCAACAACAAACTCTTGTGAACAAAATCAAATTAATTGAATTAAAAATAAATTCTTTCAGTCACCTGCTCTTGTCTCTTCAGCGAATAAAGCTCTAGGTTCATACGCACTATAATCTCAACCAAAGATGCTATTTTTGCTTTGTCAGCCATGAATTTGCGTAGAAGGAGAGGATAATCCTTCATCAAGGCAGTTGTTATGTCTCTTTTATTGTTTTCAAAAATTTCCTAACATTAGCAGAACAATCACTATTTTCTTCAGAATCGAGTAGAAAAGAGGTCACGATGGATCTCCACATATAAGAAACACATCAGAATTTATGTATAACAGACCAGTATCTAGATCTCAGATATCAGAATTTCTGTATAACACATCACTCAATATCTTATAAATTATAATCTTCAAAATTTCAAGTAGACCTCGTCATGAAAATTACTGTCTGTACAACAAAATTCGGTATTCAGGGAGATGTTTGATGGATGAAAAATAGCTCAATAAAACAAATAATGATTTACGAGAAAAACAGACGCATAAAGCCAAGGAATTACACACTTTCTGAGCTTTAGTGTAATATTGCTTTCGATTGTCCGAAGCCGGAACTATCCTCTCTCCTACAGCCTTCCTGACGGATGCAGAAAGAAGTCTAACCAAATTTGTCGTGTCATCATCAGTAAGCTCAAGCAAGGGGTTCTCATCCAGGAGGATGGAGATAATGCATTTCCAGTCCTGCAAAAGAGAGAGTTTTCCATCTTGCAAACGAAATTCCACTAACATTTCCTAACATTAGCAGACCAACTTCGGAAGCAGAAAAACTACTGCATCCGAAATGTTATCATAACCGAGGACTAGATTTCAACTGCAAGTTGCTGTTCGATCAACCTCATCCCTTTTCCCTTTCCTCAAACACAAGGTCCAATTAATATCAGAAATAGGTAACAATCTACCTTGATTGCTTTCATGTACTCCCAAACATCATCAATGACATAAAGACTGAGAATTGGATCCATTGAAAATTCCCTTAAAATTTGTAACATTCTGCTAAGATGGACCTCAGAACCATTCTGAATGCCTGAAGAAAATATAGTCATGAAGATGTAAGTACTATTGTGCCGTGCAATTGACATATACCAATAGTGGAATCTAGAAAAAATGAAAAACCTCTTGAACGAGATTGGGAGATGTTAAAATTTTGGGCAATCATGTGATCATATACCAATTCCCCAACAGCACGTCTAAGTTCTGGTGGATCGTCAATGAGAAGATCGTATAACGGACCCAAGTCATCATCGGGGATAAGCTGATGCCTGCAAGGCATAACAAGGCCCATTTTTAGGACAAGGAAACACCTTTTGCATAAAATCCAAGAGAATTCAATACAAACCCACATAAAATTGAAAGGAAATAACCCAAGTAGTTGTTTTACAAGTCCAATGGCGCATACAGCAACAGAAACATCAATGTCATCAGCAAGCTCAATCATCCGATTGGAAAATCTTTCAGTAAATAGCACAAGAGTGGGCACATTATCATCCACATCATAAAGACTTCGCAATGCAAGGATGGATGCTTTTCTTACACCAGCATTCTAGATGCACAATAGGAGAAAGACTAGTTACGTGCTAGTTGCTCATAATTGTAAAAGTAGTTGAACTAATTTTCCAGCTTACCTTATCATTCAATGTCCATCCAAGGTATTTCAAGTATAAATCATGCATAAAGAGTGATGGATATGACAGAATCCACATGCCAAGTGTCTCTATGCATGACATCCGTATATTAGGATCAATGTCCCTATACCGATGCACAAATAACCTTCACAGAAAAATGAAAGAGACTCAAGAGACCAGCTATGATACAAGAAAAATCCTATTATATTACCAAAAATAAGGAGAAAAATCCTACCCTGTAAATATTTTGCGCATCATTTCCTCTAGCACAACTATTTTATCATGAGTCATGGATAACCTTTTGCTCAGTGACTCCGCACAAGGTCCATCAGTTCGCTTCTTCATTTCAGCATTTAGCTGTCTCTGTGTAGTTTCTCTTTGGGTTCCAAGAGTTTTAGCAACAGTTATGAATGATGTTACAAGTTGAAGACCAATCACAGAAGCAATTTGACGGTACACTCTTGGAGGAGTACTGCATTGTGTTAACGTCATAGAGTTCATCCAAACTGGGTCTATTTATAAATTTAACAGCAGCTACAAGACAATAGTAGCAAGAGACTGAGAGCTGACCATGACAGAGCTATCACGTAATCCATGCATTTCTCGAACAAATCCTTGTCAAACAATGGCCCATTTTGGCACTCAACAACAAGATTATTCCAAAACAAGACAAGGTTATCTCTGAAATTCTTGAAATCCTTTATCTTTGAACTTTGATAATCTTCGACTTCCCCCTAATTATTCCATGAAGTAGTTAAGGAAAAGACTCCAAGCAAAAAATAAGAGTATGGTTCACATAAATTTCCATTAAAAACCTAAACTAGGTTTAAACAACTAAGCAACAGGAAGGGGTATAACGAACCAGAAAAAATATATATATAACCTTTCTGGCAAGATTGACAAGTGCAACTACCACACCATCCACATCAGTCTCATCAAGCAACTCCTCCTTTATATAAAACTTAGCTACACAAGCCTGGAGAGAGAAGGATCCAGTAATGGATTTGATGTGTCCAGACAAAGTTATATTTCTTCAAGCAAGCATATCATTGATGTGTCCAGACAAAGATATATTTCCAACGGAACTCAAGAGTAAGGCAAAATAATATTAAAAACATAAAATTCATAAGTTTCTAACTTAAGATTGTATATAAAATTTAATTGAAAATGAAAAAAAAAAGAAAGAGAAGAAGTTTGCAATGGAAGAAAAGGGTTATGGCATCATGTTTTTCCCCATCTTCAAACTCTATTTTCTTTTTATTATTTTCTTTTTATTAATTTAAAAGTCAATGAATTATCTAATTGCATGGTGACACTTGTCATCATCCTATTGGTTCCTTCCTTAATTTTATTTTTTTTCATTTTCTTTAATATTTTTTTAAATTATTATATAATAAATCTCATACATACATAATATACGTCACATATCCAACATACATAATTTTACTTTCCTAAAATACCCCTTCTTTATAAGTGAAATTATCAAAATATCCTTAAGTTCAACTTAACTTATTTTTAATTCTAACTTTATTTATACTTTATAATATATATTCTAACATATATTTTCTCATCATATAACAAATATATTATGCATAAACATAATTTTTTACTTATAAATTACACTTTTAAGTACCTTTAAAGCGTTTACCAAAAACATATTAATGAAACATCCTAGGTACATTTTCACTTCATTTCTTGTCTATCCTTTCAAATTTCCATGTTTAATAGAATTTCCTTTATTCATTTCTTATTCATAAGCATTTATAACATAGCATGACATTTACCAATCACAACTCAATCATGTATTTTATGCATCACTCATTCAATCATTCTAAGTTATGCATAAAATGCAAACACGTAAGGATGCTATAAATGTGAACGTGACACCCTGCATTTATTATTTTTTAATTTTAAATATTTGAATGTAAAAATTAAATTAGATTAAGTGATAATATAACAATACATAATTAATAATAAAATTTTCAAAATCAAATAGATAATGATTTTTTTCATTATATATTTTTTAACTTATTTAAAAAGTTTTGATTCTATTAAATTAAATTAAAAATATATATAAATTATAAATTCATTCATACATTTTATCTTGAAACTAAATAAATTTATATTGAAATATACAATCAAAATATTAATCTAATTATGAAAATGACTAAATAATTTGAAAAAATATAAACATAAATGAAACATTTTCAAACAATGTTTAAACAATATTATCAAAAATTATATTAATAATCATAATTTATAAATATTATATTAAAATCAAATTGATGAGTAGCTTTGTAAATAACTTAATCTTATTTGAAATCTTCATTTGAAATTAATTATAGAAATCGAAAAAATAATTGAGAATAATTTAATTTTTTATTATGATATTTTAATTATCTATAATGATATTGATCATATGGTAATATTAATTATTTATTGAGTTTTAATTTTTTAAATAATATTTAAAAGAGATAAGATGAAAATTTTATTAAAGGATTAATTCATTTAATGTATCCTTATTTATTTTGATTATAATTTTAATTATTTTAATTATAATTATAATAAATTTTATTTTTAATTTTAAGATATATGATGTAGGTGTTATTTGTGTGTTGTTTATTGTGAAACTCGACCATTTATGCAAGTTCATTCCATGCAAATATCCTATCGGCAGTGTGCGGCAATTTTATATGGTCCAAGATATTTCCGGTAAGATATTAAACCATATTTTGTATCATATATCCCCATATTTTTTAAAAAGAAAAAGCTAAAAATATCGACTTATCTTGTAAATTTAGTTTAATTTATAAAATTTTAATATATATATATACATATATTTGATAAATAAATATTTAATAAATATATTATTTAATTTAAAATATTTTTAATTTGAATAAGAATTATTAATGTATAAAATATTATAAGCATTAAAAATAAAATAATATTTCAGATGTTATAAAAATAAAATATTTAAATTATATATATATATATATATATATATATATATATATATATGTGTGTGTTTAAATTTAGAAAATAAATAAAAAATACTGAATGAATATATATAAAAAGGAAAATGCATGATTAAAAGATGTGAAATGGTTGAAATGATATCATTAAATATGTTTATTTTGTCAGGTGGGATATCATCTTACGTAGCAGGTCGAGCAAATTAACGACAACGATATCATTACAAGATTCTCGACGATTTAAAAGGAGTCTACATGGTTGCTTTTGTGACTCGATCATACAGACCAATCTATGAGTGTTTATTACTAATAATTAATATAAATCCATGCAATAGTATACAAGAAAATGATTCAAATGCAGAATTATACGTCATAAAATAAACCATATAATATGCATGAATCATACCATTGATCCATATGCCTGTACAATTGTTTTATCCTTCATGAATTGAATAAACATAGGAAGATCAAACAGAAAAAATAATGATTAAAAAATGATTTCAGAGATTGATCCAAGCTTTTAAATATAAATTTTTGGCTTAGGATGATGCTAAGCAAGCTTCCCAGAATAACCTGTTCTTCTCCATCTCGTTCATTGATTCATGTGTTGATTCTTCAGAAACGCAAGATTTCAGGTTCTTCACTTGTAATCCCACATTCCCATCAACCCATTTCTGATAATTCCGAACTTCACCTCCATGTTCATCGTCATCGTCATCGTCGTCACAACCAACGCCATGAACATGAACACGAGCTTCTTCAGAGATATGAAGATTATTATCAGAAACACAATCAGAGTAACAACACCCACCATCTGAAACATGATCACAGTTGGAAGATTCTGCATCATCATCATTAACATCTAAACCCGGAAGAGCATGAACCTCGGAAGAATCACCAGAGGATTCTACAAGAAAACAGGAAGAAAAATCGAAAACATTTGTAGCATCTGATTGTCTAGAATAGAAAGACCAGCAGAAGGGTTTCTCCATGACAGAGGTACTGGTTTCTCTGAGACGAGTAAAACGAAAGATTCTTCCATATCATGAAACATGGAAATGTCTTTATATACACGCCATGCCAAGGATGTCGTGTCCTACACTTTGTTTTTTCTGTTTTTTGTTTTTGTTTTTTTTGGTTTTCTGTAACCTTTTGATAATCAGAGTCGGCCTCGTGAAATTGTTGACTAAAAGGAGGAAAGACAACACCATACCGAAAGGGATGGAAATGGGAGGAGCATGTGTTCTTTTGTGATCTTCTAGAAACAAAGAAAAGGACCTCGCATGATATTTTATTCACCTTGTATATCCAGAAGCAACGCATTACAATAATATTATTATTATAATATATTGCGTGTTTAATACCTTTTTCAATTCTATTTTTTTTAATATCTATGTTCCATTTTGTATTATTATTATTATAAATCATTGAAATGAAAAAAATCACGTGAGGTTGATGGAAAAATGAAAAGAAAAGGCATATTTTATGAGAAGCAAGTCAAAATGAAACTGTATGCATTGGACTGACTTAGTTTGGCGATTTTTTCAAGGTTGAAAAATCAATGGATTTAACTACCAAAATCAAATGATTTTTTCTTTTTGCCTTTTTCAACAATTTAATTCCATTTTTAATTAATTTTATGATAAAAGCCTTGCTCAACGGACAAGGCTGTTGGATACTTTCTCCTCTTATTATTGCTTTTTTCTTTTAATGCTAAAAAGGAATTACGCGTTTTTCCCTTTTAAATTTGAATTAATTGCATTTTTGCAGTTTAAATTGACTGTTTTCCAGGTTATTAATAGTGTTAGGCCCAGAATAAAATGCTTTAAATTAATTTAATCCAGTCAGCTGGATTTAAATAGTTTTTTCCAAATATTAATTAACTAATTATGTATTTTAACCGTTAATTAATATTTATCAGCTGAAGGCACGATTAGCGAAGGAGCAGCTAAACGAAATCGTTTTTTTTTTATAAAAGGACGTGGCCAACTTCAAGCAAGGTGGGTAATAATTATTGAGGAAGAATGTGATAGTTTTGTTTTTGTAGAATTAGTGCAGATATAAAAGAGAAAAGATCATCAGTAACAAGTAAGAGGGAATTAACAAAAAAATAACAAAGGACTCAAGAACTCAAGAACTTAAATTCTTTCCATATCAACGGGAGACTTTTCTTTTTGTTCAAGCTTTTATCATTCTCCAACTTATACCTACAAGAAATCAATGCAATTTTTTATTTTTAACAGTAAAGTTCCTTGCTTCTATTTTCTTAAATATTTTTAGTTATTATTTTTAGTTACCTACATGAAGCCTTGGAATGTGTGGAAAAGAGGGGATGACGCTTCTTCACAGCAGAAGAAGCAATAGGAGAAAATAAATGAGTAGAGGCAGTCAAGGTTTGTGGTTCATCCTATTATCCCTGTAGGCTAATGGCACAGGTTATGCCATAAGAAGTTTCCTGAGCCTCTAACAAGGACACAAAAAGAAGGTTATAAAGAAGGAAAGCAGTGGAAAGAAGGGACCTTCAATCGGGAATTGAGCAAAAAGAAAGATCAAATTTCAATAGAGTAAATACGGAAGATGCTGAAGTAAAGGAGGAAGACACTACTAGCACACAGACATAGGAAGATGGTGGTTTGTTTGTAATTGGAGGTATTCCTATTCCTCTAAATTCTACCATTAATGTGATAATTTTGCCATGTGGGTTTATGCAGAGGAGGGAAGAGGTAGAAGTTCCTGAGGTTCCTAAAGTTGGTACAAATACAACAGAGTATTATATTGGAATTTCAATTTAGGTGTCCCATCCTCAAAAGCCCAAAAAAGTTGTATTTGAAAAGCCATGGGAGGAGATGACCAAGCATATCAAGCTTCTTTACATTGAAGCTAATATGAATGGAAGACCCATATTGACAACGGTTCAGTTGTAAATATCATGTCATCCACTATGATGCATCATCTTGGATGCACAGAAGATGATTTGATTGAGACGAATGTGTAAGTTTAAGCTTTCAATAGAGAAGTGTCAAAAACTCTACATTTTGCCTGTAAAGTTGACTGTGAGATCTAATACTTCATTATTAGTATTTTTGTTATTAACTCTAGTGTAAATTATTAGGCTTTGTTGGAAAGAGATTAGATTCATGCGAACTGGTGTGTCTTATCATCTTGACATCAGTTTTTATTGCTGTGAAAAGGGAATGACGTGGAGATAGTATGGGCTGATGACAGGCCTTTTCAAGTGAATTTAGACACAGTAGATACTAGATTTTATGATCCTCATTGCAAGCTAATCCTGTTTTATCGAAGAAAGAAGAATAGCAGACCTAAATTCATCTATATATCGAAAGAAGTGTGAAGTCCCTTCAGAAATAATCATATAAAGAATTGACACCCATGGACATCATGCCTTACCAGCTGATAAGTTTGATCATGACCGTGGAAGAGGTCAATGATTAAGTACTCCCTAGAAGAAATAGTCGTAGCTGCAACGGCTTCATGGAAATGGAAGGTGTAGTAATTGTTAGAGCAGTTGGAGGGGACAAATGAAGGTGTCAATAGGGTAGAAGTGATTTTTGAAGATAAAGATGGGGTAGAAGTGATTTTTGAAGATAAAGATGATGATGTAGAAGTGGAGGAAATTCAAATGGAAGATCTCAAGGAAGTCTCTTACAAGTTTGAGGATGAGGGCCCACTGATGTTAGATCTATCACACCCTGCTCCAGGATGGAACATGCTCCCGTAGAATAATGAACAGCCTCCAGTACATAGAAACTATTAATCATTCTACAAGGGATGAATTTTTATTGAATTAAAAATAAACTCTACATTTGCAAAACTTATAATTGAAAAGCATTTGCGATTTGGAATTTAGTCAAATGATACATGTAAATTTATACATATAAAATTCTTATTTGATGAAAAACATTTAAGAATAATTGAGCTCACATTGTACCCATACTTTTAACTGCCTTATTACAATACTCTATTATATAAAATTTCTATATAAAACAAAACATAAAACCCTTCCAAGCCCTTGCCTTCAACAAGAGTTCTGCTGAACTGGTGCTCTGGAATCCATGCACTCCAATTACCTGTTAACTTGCATCCATCAAATGATGAATGCTGAGTATAAAACTCAGTGGTGCTATAAACAAAATCAAAGACCTCACATTAAATTAGTTATAGTGATCTACATTAATCACTATCACTATATCATTTATTAATCTTTAAACATCTTTTATTTTCTGTTAACAATAATGCCTAAGCATTATTCACTATTCATAAATCATTATTCATCTATTACCTTCCATGACCTTTTTGATATTGTCACACCCCCGACCCCAACTCAAGAGGATGCGACAAGCTCCCGTAGCATAACCGTCGCCCGCCCGTCTCAGGCAAACAACGACTATACCACAAGGGAAGCTAACCTGCTAATGCTCGTATAAGAAATCCAAACAACGGAA
>CANYBF010507536.1:0-12806 GCA_948192965.1 Dalechampia spathulata
TCTTGCCTTACTGGTTAGTCAGTCTATTACACCCACATTAGAGACCCTAGGAGTTATGCATTTATGCACGTGAATGTGTAGATGAATGGTAGGATTGCTTGATGGATATGTGATGTATTGGCATGCATGATGATGGTTTATGCGTATGTGTATATGTGTTGCTATATATGATTCTATGTGGTTGATTGTGTGTCGTCCCCTTATTGGGAAGCGTGTCTTCTCGGTTGGATGAGGGACGGCTTGTGTATGTGATTGGGCATGTGTTATGTTAGGTATAGCTTATATACTGATTAAGGGGCAAATGTCGGAACGGAGCAGAGAGAGCGAGTGGAGCGTAGCGCAACGAGCGAACGGAGACTCCCCCCTGAAAGAGGGTATTTTGGTAATTATACCATTTAGAGTTATTATTAAATACTGATAAGTTTGGCTTGCCAAAAGGCATGGTATGTGATTTTAGTGAGTGGTACGGGCGTACCGGTTGACCGTACGGTCGTACGAGGCGAGCAAAAACAGGGATTTGAGGGTCTCGAGTACGTACGGGCGTACCAGAGGGGTGTACGGCCGTACCGCAACTCGCAGGAAATCAGATTGCTCGCAAGAAAATTTTGGTTTGTCAGATGAACAGTAGCCATACGGGAGTACCAAAAGGTGGTACGGCTGTACGACAACTCGCAGGTTTTTGGGTTTGTCAGGGTTTTGGAGTCGGTACGGGCGTACCAATTCCGTACGGCCGTACGCGACTTTAAATTTGACTTTTAAGGGCTAAAAACTGACGGTTTTCTTAGGTTTCATTCCTGATTTTCCTAAGCTAAACACCCTAAACCCTACCAAATAACCCTCTAAGTGATTGTAAACATCCCTAGCGCCCGAGAACGCGTGATTGAAGTGAAAGATGAATAGAGACGGGATCACAGGCTTAAGCTAGACGTAGCTTGCGTTTGAGGTTAGTGCTAGTTTTATGTGTTTAGCCACTTTTAGCTTGTTTCTATTGCCGGAAGACTTGTATTAAGTCTCGGCTTATAGTTTCACTTTACGTTTGATTCATTGAGACGTGCTTTATGCCTGATTGTGATTGTGATGCTTGGATTGATGTGTTTAATACGTGAAATTGCGATGTATTGTCCAAGCTTTGATGTTATGATGAATGAATGCTAGAAACATGCTTACATGCATGGAGATGATAGATGAGGATAGAAATAGTGAAAAGAAAATGAGAAATGAGGGCAGAGCTCAGCTCTGGGCACACTGGATCAATAATGAATGGGATTCCTACGGGAATCATTATATAAATATTCTCTTGAGATGGGAGATGGATATAGAGTGCAGATCACTCAACAGATAAATAGCCTCCTACGGGAGATGAATACCGGTACCTATCAGGATCCAGCGTGTGCGAAAGGAAATGTGCACAATCCAGGAAAACAAGAGTGAATGAGGGTGAATGATAGAAACATTGGCATTTGCATTGCATATGATGTTTATGATGGATGGCTATATGTTTTATGATTGGTTCATATGTGTTTCTAGCACCATTGAGTTTTATCTCAGCGTTTGTCATTTGATGAACGTAGGTTCAGAGCCCACGAGTGAGCAGTCAGGAAAGGAATAGAGGTCGTCAGCTGAGACGGACCGATCTCTTTTTAGTACGGGACTTCTGCAGCATACTCCGGCTCCTGTTTGGATTGTGTAGCTAAGGTGGCAGTAGTCTAGTCATGTATATATATATATTGTATAGCTTTTGGTGGTGTATGTATGCACTCACGTATTGTACTACAGGTTTTGATTTATATGAGATACGGTATAGCCTGTTTATGTTTATTTCTTGAGTGTATGTTCATGGATCCCAGGTAATTGTATGTGCATCATGTTATTTCCACCGCACAACCACCATTAGGCTTAGAGTGGATCCCCATACGACGTCACATGATGGATCCCTGGCGGTGCAGGCACTGGTCTCCTTCTGGGGGCTGCTGTCTGTGTCACGGGAGCATGTCCTCCTAGGTATGGACCGGGTGTGACATGTTAAAGTGGTATCAGAGCTCTGGTTTAGCTCGCGGGATATCATGGGAGTTTGTTAAAACTACTGCCAGTGTCTAGAAAGCTACACTTGAGGAGTTGCTAGTCTGTACCATTGCTGACTGTTAGGTTTATGTGTTGTTTATTGTGTTACAGATACAGGAGTATGACTGATAGAGCGATTATTATGGGTGAAGAAGAAGGGGGTAACTTTAATCCCCAAGAGGGTTCGTCGGAAACGGGGAATGTCAGTGGAAGACAGCCTCGTCAGGAGGAACCGGCTGGGCCGAATATGAGGGCACCATAAACAGATCGGGTTGATGCTTCAGCGGCTGATCCTATGGTAGCCCATTTTGCCCAATTTGTACAGTATATGAGGGCACAGGGTCAGATGTTACCAGTGACACCAGCGCCACCTCCACCTCCACCAGAGCCCAAGGAAGAGTACAAGCTAGACTTTAAGAAACTACGGGCTTATGGGGCTACAGATTTCGTGGGGACGATTGACCCGTATGTGGCCGAGACATGGTTGGAGAAGATACAGTGGGTATTGAGGCAGTTAAAGTGTCTGGATACAGCAAAGTTTGAGTATACGATCTCCCTGCTACAGGAAGACGCATATGAATGGTGGAAGACCATTCCTCAGAGTATGGCTGATCCTCCGGTATTGACATGGGCCGATTTTCAGAGGGAGTTTCGACAGAAATATGTATCGACGGCCTACACTGATCAGAAATTGCATGAGTTCCTGAATTTGACACAGGGGAATATGACTGTGGCAGAATACGAGAGGGAGTTCACCAGGTTAGCCTACTACGCCACCAACATCCTGACGTCTGGGAGAGAGAGATGCAAGAGGTTCGAACAGGGTTTGGATCTCAGGATCAGAGCATTGGTTCATGGGTTTAATTATGATGATTTCTTAGCTCTGATGGCTAATGCATTGAACCAGGAATGGATCTTACAGGAGGGACAGAGGAGACAGGAAGCGGTGAGGAGACCGTTTCGTGAGCCGAGCTCATCGTCAGGGTCCCCGAAGAGGGGAAGATTTAGAGGTCCTTTTGTTCCACGACTGGTAGGAGTACGACCGCCTACACCTCAACGGATACCGAGTGGGAGACCCACTTACTCCAGTGGTAGCGGCAGTACAGGGTCTGGATTGCTACCGTGTCGTACTTGTGGCCAGACACACCACGGGGCTTGCCGGATGGGGTCCGATTTGTGTTACCGATGTGGCCAGGCTGGGCACTATGCTAGAGAGTGTCCTACCCATGATAATATCCCGGTGCACACTGTATCAGAGGGTGGTTCATATCCGCAACAGGGCTCGAATGTAAGATTGGGTCCGAGTGGTTCCCAGAGTGCAGAGCGAGGTAGGGGAAGAGGCCGAGGAGTGAGTCATGAGTCTATGAACCAAGCCATTGGCGTGCCAACCAGAGTGTATAATTTGGTTCACAAGGATAAGTAGCATGCCTCTGACGTTGTGATCTGTAATGTTTTTATTTCGTATCATGAGGCATTAGTTTTATTTGATCCAGGTTCTTCACATTCCTATATTAATACTGAGTTTGCCCGAACACTTGAGAAGACTAGCGAGGCATTAGGTTATGAGATAGTAGTGTCAAGTCCATTAGGGAAGAATGTCAGAGTGGATAGGGTATTACGACAGTGTCCCTTAGAGATTCACGGGGTGAGCTATCCATTTGACTTAGTTGAGATGCCGTTTAGGGATTTTTATGTGATATTGGGCATGGATTGGTTAGCACAGTACAGAGCAGTGATGGATTGTCACCAGAAAACTGTGACTTTACAGCATCCTGATCAGGGAACGGCAGTAATACAGGGCAATGTTCCAGCAGTAATAGCAAGACTGATTTCAGCAGTGAAAGCACAGAGGTTAATGGCATAGGATTATGAATCTTATTTGGCATATGTGATAGATAGCCGACAGCAAGAGGTTCAGTTAGTTGACATCCCGACGGTTTGTGAGTTTCCCGATGTATTTCCCGCAGAGTTACCGGGGTTACCACCAGAACGTGAAGTGGAGTTCGAGATTGAGGTGATCCCAAGTACAAAACTGATTTCTATTACACCATATAGGATGGCACCGCTCGAATTGAGGGAGTTAAAAGTGCAGTTACAGGAATTGCTTAAGAAAGGGTTCATTAGACCGAGCATTTCACCATGGGGAGCACCGGTATTGTTTGTTAAGAAGAAAGATGGGATGATGCGGATGTGTGTGGATTACCGACAGTTGAATAAGGTAACTATTAAGAACAGGTATCCATTGCCACGTATAGATGACCTGTTTGATCAATTAAAGGATGCTGCAGTGTTTTCCAAGATTGATTTGAGATCAGGGTACCATCAGCTTCGAGTTCAGGAAGGCAGTGTGGCTAAGACCGCATTCAGGACGCGTTACGGGCATTATGAGTTCTTGGTAATGCCATTTGGATTGACGAATGCGCCAACAGCATTTATGGCCCTGATGAATACGGTGTGTTACAGATTATTTGGATCGATTTGTTGTGGTATTCATAGATGATATATTGGTCTACTCGAAATCAGATGAGGAACATGACAGACACTTGAGATTAGTGCTGTAGCGATTGCGGGAAAAATAATTGTATGGTAAACTATCGAAGTGTTCTTTTTGGTTAGAACAAGTCATATTTTTAGGGCATGTGATTTCAGCCGAGGGTATTCGGGTTGATCCGAGTAAGATTGAAGCGGTTTTGAGTTGGCCGATTCCGCGGAATATCAGTGAGATCCGCAGTTTTCTGGGGTTGGCTGGTTACCATCAACGGTTTGTAAAAGGATTCTCTATGCTTGCCTTACCGTTGATGACGTTGCTTTGGAAAGATGTTTCTTTTTATTGGTCCGAGCAATGTCAACAGAGTTTCGATCGTTTAAAAGATTGTTTAACGCAGGCACCAGTGTTGACGTTACCTACGCCGGGAATAATGTTTATTGTTTATAGCGATGCTTCACTTAATGGTTTAGGTTGTGAACTGATGCAGGATAGGAAAGTGATAGCATACGTGTCACGACAGTTGAAACCACACGAAAGGAATTACCCGACGCACGACTTAGAGTTAGCAGCGATAGTGTTTCCCTGAAGATTTGGCGTCACTATTTGTACAGAGAGTTGTGCTACATGTACACAGATCACAAGAGCCTCAAGTATCTGGGTACATAGAGAGAACTGAATTTGAGGCAACGATGGTGGTTAGAACTGATTAAGGACTACAACTGCATCATTGATTACCATCCAGGTAAAGCTAATTTAGTAGCTAATGCATTGAGTCGTAAGTTAATTGCAGGATTGAGACAGTCATCTTTGATACTGGTATCGGAAATGCGACAGCTACATGGAACATTGACAGTGCAACCTGAAGGTCTTCTAGCTCAGTTGCACCTGCACGTGAAACCAGTGCTGACAGAACAGATTCGACAGAGTGCAGTGAATGATGAAGAATATCAGAAGCAACTGCAGAAAGTTCAGGCTGGTAAGACTACTCTTTTCAGGGTGGACGACGATGGAAATCTAAGACACGGAATGCGATTGTACATTCCAGTCGACGGCGAGCTGAAACGATAGATTCTGGAGGAAGCGCACGAATCGATGTATGCTTATCATCCAGGAGGTACCAAGATGTATAGGGATTTGAGGCAATATTATTGGTGGGTAGGTATGAAGACAGAGATAGCAGATTATGTGGCTAAGTGTTTGGTATGTCAGCGTATCAAGGCAGAACATCAGGTACCCGCAGGATTACTGAGTCTGTTGCAGCTTCCAGAGTGGAAGTGGGACCATATTACGATGGATTTCATCACAGGACTACCGATGACACAGGCTAAGCATAATTCAGTATGGTTAATAGTGGACAGATTGACAAAGACAGCTCACTTCTTACCTGTACGCATGGATTATAGTCTGGAACGACTGGCAAGCCTGTATATAGCAGAGATTGTCAGATTGCATGGAGTACTGACTTCTATTATGTCTGACAGGGATCCGAGGTTTACATCACATTTTTGGGGTACATTTCAGTGTACCTTAGGCACCAGGGTACAGTTTAGTACAGCTTTTCATCCTCAGACTGACGGACAGTCAGAGCGTGTAATACAGATTCTCAAGAATATGTTATGCGCCTGTATATTGGAATGGGAAGTTAGTTGGGATCGCTACATTCCTTTGATTGAGTTTGCCTACAATAATAGTTATCAAATGAGTATTCAGATGGCACCGTACGAGGCATTGTATGGACGTCGATGTCGTACGCCATTACATTGGGATGAGGTAGGTGAACGGAGATTGATAGGTCCTGAGTTAGTACAACAGGCAGAGGAGCAGGTACACTTGATTAAAAGTCGCTTGAAAGCTGCTTCCGATCGCAGTAAGTCGTGTGTGGGATCTGAAACGATGGGATATCAAGTACAGTGTCGGAGATAAGGTGTTTCTTAAGGTGTCTCCGTGGAAGAAGATTATGCGATTTGGTCAGAAAGGTAAGCTAAGTCCGAGATTCATTGGTCCGTATGAGATTTTGGAACGGATTGGACCGTTAGCTTATCGGTTAGCGTTACCACCTGAGTTGGATCGGATTCACAATGTTTTCCATGTATCGATGTTGAGGAGATACAAATTAGATCCTTCGCATGTCATTCCGTTTGAAACGATTGAAGTACAGCCAGATCTGACGTATAATGAGGAACCGGTACAGATTCTAGCCCGTGAAGTTAAGCAGTTGAGGAACAAGCAGATACCGCTCGTAAAGGTGTAATGGAACCATCATACCGGGCAGGATGCCACATGGGAACGTGAGTCGACGATGAGAGAGCAGTATCCCCACCTCTTTCAGAGTAAGTTTAGATGGAATTTCGAGGATGAAATTTCTTTTTAGGAGGGGAGAGTTGTTACACCCACATTAGAGACCCTAGGAGTTATGCATTTATGTACGTGAATGTGTAAATGAATGGTAGGATTGCTTGATGGATATGTGATGTATTGGCATGCATGATGATGGTTTATGCGTATGTGTATATGTGTTGCTATATATGATTCTATGCGGTTGATTGTGTGTCGTCGCCTTATTGGGAAGTGTGTCTTCTCGGTTGGATGAGGGACGGCTTGTGTATGTGATTGGGCATGTGTTATGTTAGGTATAGCTTATATACTGATTAAGGGGCAGATGTCGGAACGGAGCAGAGAGAGCGAGTGGAGCGTAGCGCAACGAGCGAACGGAGACTCCCCCCTGAAAGAGGGTATTTTGGTAATTATACCATTTAAAGTTATTATTAAATACTGATGATTTTGGCTTGCCAAAAGGCATGGTATGTGATTTTAGGGAGTGGTACGGGCGTACGGGTTGGCCGTACGGTCGTACGAGGCGAGCAAAAACAGGGATTTGAGGGTCTCGAGTACGTACAGGCGTACCAGAGGGGTGTACGGCCGTACCGTAACTCGCAGGAAAATTTTGGTTTATCAGATGAACAGTAGCCGTACGGGCGTACCGAAAGGTGGTACGGCCGTACGCGACTTTAAATTTGACTTTTAAGGGCTAAAAACTGATGGTTTTCTTAGGTTTCATTCCTGATTTTCCTAAGCTAAACACCCTAAACCCTACCAAACAACCCTCTAAGTGATTCTAAACATCCCTAGCGCCCAAGAACGTGCGATTGAAGTGAAAGACGAATAGAGACAGGATCACAGGCTTAAGCTAGACGTAGCTTGCGTTTGAAGTTAGTGCTAGTTTTATGTGTTTAGCCACTTTTGGCTTGTTTCTATTACCGGAAGACTTGTATTAAGTCTCGACTTATAGTTTCACTTTACGTTTGATTCATTGAGACGTGCTTTATGCCTGATTGTGATTGTGATGTTTGGATTGATGTGTTTAATACGTGAAATTGTGATGTATTGTCCAAGCTTTGATGTTATGATGAATGAATGCTAGAAACACGCTTACATGCATGGAGATGATTGATGAGGATAGAAAGAGTGAAAAAAAAATGAGAAATGAGGGCAGAGCTCAGCTCTGGGCACACTGGATCAATAATGAATGGGATTCCTACGAGAATCATTATATAAATATTCTCCTGAGATGGGAGATGGATATAGAGTGCAGAGCACTCAACAGATAAATAGCCTCCTACGGGAGATGAGTACCGGTACCTATCGGGATCCAGCGTGTGCGAAAGGAAATGTGCACAATCCAGGAAAACAGGAGTGAATGAGGGTGAATGATAGAAACATTGGCATTTGCATTGCATATGATGTTTATGATGGATGGCTATATGTTTTATGATTGGTTCATATGTGTTTCTAGCACCACTGAGTTTTATCTCAGCGTTTGTCATTTGATGAACGTAGTTCAGAGCCCACGGGTGAGCAGTCAGGAAAGGAATAGAGGTCGTCAACTGAGACGGACCGATCTCATTTTGGTACGGGACTTTTGCAGCATACTCTGGGTCCTGTTTGGATTGTGTAGCTAGGGTGGCAGTAGTCTAGTCATGTATATATATATATATTGTATAGCTTTTGGTGGTGTATGTATGCACTCACGTATTGTACTACAGGTTTTGATTTATATGAGATACGGTATAGCCTGTTTATGTTTATTTCTTGAGTGTATGTTCATGGATCCCAGGTAATTGGATGTGCATCACGTTATTTCCACCGCACAACCACCATTAAGCTTAGAGTGGGTCCCCATACGATGTCACATAATGGATCCCTGGCGATGCAGGCACTGGTCTCCTTCTGGGGGTTGCTGTTTATGTCGCGGGAGCATGTCCTCCTGGGTATGGGCCGGGTGTGACATGTTAAAGTGGTATCAGAGCTCTGGTTTAGCTCGCGGGATATCATGGGAGTTTGTTAAAACTACTGCCAGTGTCTAGAAAGCTACACTTGAGGAGTTGCTAGTCCGTACCATTGCTGACTGTTAGGTTTATGTGTTATTTATTGTGTTACAGATACAGGAGTATGACTGACAGAGCGATGATTGTGGGTGAAGAAGAAGGGGTAACTTTAATCCCCAAGAGGGTTCGTCAGAAACGGGGAATGTTAGTGGAAGACAGCCTCGTCAGGAGGAACCGGTTGGGCCGAGTATGAAGGCACCACAAACAGATCGGGTTGATGCTTCAGCGGCTGATCCTATGGCAGCCCATTTTGCCCAATTTGTACAGTATATGAAGGCACAGGGTCAGATGTTACCAGTGACACCAGCGCCACCTCCACCTCCACCAGAGCCCAAGGAAGAGTACAAGCTAGACTTTAAGAAACTACGGGCTTATGGGGCTACAGATTTCATGGGGATGATTGACCCGTATGTGGTCAAGACATGGTTGGAGAAGATACAGTGGGTATTGAGGCAGTTAAAGTGTCTGGATACAACAAAGTTTGAGTATACGATCTCCCTGCTACAGGAAGACGCATATGAATGGTGGAAGACCATTCCTCAGAGTATGGCTGATCCTCCGGTATTGACATGGGCCGATTTTCAGAGGGAGTTTTGATAGAAATATGTACCGACGGCCTACACTGATTAGAAATTGCATGAGTTCCTGAATTTGACACAAGGAAATATGACTGTGGCAGAATACGAGAGGGAGTTCACCAGGTTAGCCTACTACGCTACCAACATCCTGACGTCTGGGAGAGAGAGATGCAAGAGGTTCGAACAAGGTTTGGATCTCAGGATCAGAGCATTGGTTCATGGGTTTAATTATGATGATTTCTCAGCTCTGATGGCTAATGCACTGAACCAGGAACGGATCTTACAGGAGGGATAGAGGAGACAGGAAGCGGTGAGGAGACCGTTTCGTGAGCCGAGCTCATCGTCAGGGTCCCCGAAGAGGGGAAGATTTAGAGGTCCTTTTGTTCCATGACTGGTGGGAGTACGACCGCCTACACCTCGACGGATACCGAGTGGGAGACCCACTTACTCCAGTGGTAGCGGCAGTACAGGGTCTGGATTGCTACCGTGTCGTACTTGTGGCCAGACATACCACGGGGCTTGCCGGATGGGGTCCGATTTGTGTTACCGATGTGGCCAGGCTGGGCACTATGCTAGAGAGTGTCCTACCTGTGATAATATCCCAGTGCACAATGTATCAGAGGGTTGTTCATATCCGCAACAAGGCTCAAATGTAAGATTGGGTCCGAGTGGTTCCCAGAGTGCAGAGCGAGGTAGGGGAAGAGGCCGAGGAGTGAGTCAGGAGTCTGTGAACCAAGCCATTGGCATGCCAACCAGAGTGTATAATTTGGTTCAGTAGGATAAGCAGCATGCCTCTGACGTTGTGACCGGTAATGTTTTTATTTTGCATCATAAGGCATTAGTTTTATTTGATCCGGGTTCTTCATATTCCTATATTAATACTGAGTTTGCCCGAACACTTGAGAAGACTAGTGAGGCATTAGGTTATGAGATAGTAGTGTCAAGTCCATTAGGGAAGAATGTCAAAGTGGATAGGGTATTACGACAATGTCCCTTAGAGATTCACGGGGTGAGCTATCCATCTGACTTAGTTGAGATGCCGTTTAGGGATTTTGATGTGATATTAGGCATGGATTGGTTAGCATAGTACAAAGCAGTGATGGATTGTCACCAAAAAACTGTGACTTTACAGCATCCTGATCAGGGAACGGCAGTAATACAGGGTAATGTTCCAGCAGTAACAGCAAGACTGATTTCGGCAGTGAAAGCACAGAGGTTAATGGCACAGGGTTGTGAATCTTATTTGGCATATGTGACAGATAGCCGACAACAAGAGGTTCAGTTAGTTGACATCCCGACGGTTTGTGAGTTTCCCGATGTATTTCTCGCAGAGTTACCGGGGTTACCACCAGAACGTGAAGTGGAGTTCGAGATTGAGGTGATCCTAGGTACAGAACCGATTTCTATTACACCATATAGGATGGCACCGCTCAAATTGAAGGAGTTAAAAGTGCAGTTACAGGAATTGCTTGAGAAAGGGTTCATTAGACCGAGCATTTCACCATGGGGCGCACCGGTATTGTTTGTTAAGAAGAAAGATGGGACGATGCGGATGTGTGTGGATTACCGACAGTTGAACAAGGTAATTATTAAGAACAGGTATCCTCTAGACGGTCACGATCTAGCAGGAATAAGTATTGTGCCTAGGTACTACCAAATAGGACTTTCTCTGTCTCTCGTACAGGTAAAGAAGTTGCGTAAGAGTAATCTCATCTTACCAACTTGTGGGCTAGCAAGTTGCATAGGAGCAGTCTCATCCTACCAACTGTGAGCTAGAGAGTCGCGTAGGGGCAGTCTCACCCTATGGACTGTGGGCTAGAAAGTTGCGTAGGAGCAGTCTCATCCTACCAACTGTGAAGAAAGAGTCATGTAGGGGCAATCTCACCCTACAGACTGTGGCTAAAAAGTTGCGTAGGAGCAGTCTCATCCTACCAACTGTGAAGAAAGAGTCGTGTAGGGGCAGTCTCACCCTATAGACTGTGGCTAAAAAGTTTTCTCCTAGACGGTCACGATCTAGCGAGAAAGTGTCAGAGATATAATTTTTGCAAAAATTTAGGGGTCCAGGTTAGGACACTTACCTGGTGATGTTGCTTGTTGTAGGCCTGGATTGCCACGACTGGTAATTATGCTGGTATTTCCCGCTGGTTTCAGGAGTTGTGCTGCCGTCAGGGTAAGGGTAGATAGTGCTGGACTTGCATCCCTCCTTGGCTGTTCATTGATTCTTTCCTTTTTGTATCCCCTATTGTCCCGGGGTGTGGGGCAGAACAAAATTTTTGAGAATATGACATTCTCCTTTTTGGTTCTCGTGCACTTTCCAAATTTCAGTACTCGTAGAGCTCCGTAGATCGCCAGATTGCAGTCCTTAGATAGCTCCCAAATTGGATTAGAGGTGCCACCTGTTTAGACTATGCATGTATGAATGTATGCATGACCATGTGAGTGCATGTGCTGTTGATTCTGATCTGTTCTCATGTTTCTTTGCACAGGTTGAGGATTGCGTCTCAGGGACGGTACTTGGGAAGAGGGTTGCACGCTCTTCACCATTTGCAGTATCTACTGATCCACGACATACCAAACCATTGGATGACTTCTTTGATGGGCTGATTGCACCGGGCTGGAAGAAGCTAGAGCCTTTCGGGCTACATGCTTTAAGTGTCTATCGCCATATGAGGATAGATCCTGACTTTCTAAGGGCTGCCCCCAGCTTCTGGGACTCTACTGATCATGTCTTCTGGATGCGAGATTTCGAGATATGCCCACTACCTGAGGAGTTTAGGGCCATCATGGGTAGTCACCCACTAGATTGCGCACAGCTTGTGGTGCCGTCAGACTTGGGGTTTGAGATTATGCGGCAGATGGTAGCCTTGTCCGATCTGCCTCCGAGGGTAGCTTGCACGTACTTATCCCCCTGTCAGGGATTTGTTTCTGCCAGCATCATCGAGACTTGCCAGAGGAAGGACCATTCTAGTCTCGCCTGGGTTTGAGTAGCTCAGTTCTGCATACTCAGCTGGTATCTACTTACACATCTTGGAGACAGGGTACCTCATCAAGTGCTTTCTGTTCTAGACCAGATGGCGAAGGGCCGAGATCCGTATCCCCTCATCTTAGCAGAGATGCTGATCGGATTGGATGACATGCGATGTGCCGATGGAGAGTGTCGCACCCTAAATTTTGAGTCTCGGACCGATTAGGATGAACCGGATTTACTTCATCACTGTTTTGTCTTCACGGGCGTTCCCGGTTCACCCTGGTGCGGTTCAGGGTTCGGTTTAGGGTTGATTGGAGTGTCTTTTA
>CANYBF010507639.1:0-12708 GCA_948192965.1 Dalechampia spathulata
AAAAGCTGAATTAAAATTAATGTAGTAGCTAATTAATTGGGAGAGCTGGAATAATTAATTAAATTATTAATTAAGAGAAGCTCAAATGATTAATTAGCTAATTATAAAAGCTTGGTTGGTTATTTAATTTATTGTGGATCAATGGAACGTGGAACATGGATAATAGAGTGGGCAAAAGAAGAGGACGGTTACTACAACTACGTGGTTTCATGGTTTCAACAGTTTGGCCACCAAAGATTAAAATGGAAAGCAGGAGACGTAGAGAGGAGGATCAATCAAAAACCAGAAACAACACAACAAAATACCAGCATTTTCTACTTTCAAAGCTCTGTTCACTTTCATTTTTACAGCTTATTGGAAGCTTAGTTCTCAATCATTGTATCTTTTAATGCAAGTTCCTCAAAGTATTTACATTTCTTGCATTTCCTTAAAGCTAATTCCAAACGAGCTTATATACACATGTCTAAGCAAATTGTTCCAAGGAGCTTGGGAATTCACAATTGCCCAACGCATTTATTGAGGTTCGACCTCTAGCATGCCCGCAATTAACCGTTTCCAATTCGTGCCAAACAAATATTAATAATACAAATACTACTAATATAATATAATCTTAAATATTACATAATTATTAATATTAAAATTATTAACCATTTATTTTATAATCATTAAAACATAAAAATATAAATTATTATTATTTATAATCTCAATTTCATAAATTAATATTAATAATTACATGTAATAATTTTTTCATCATTACAATATAATTATTTTATTTTATTTGTATGATAATTAATAATATTAATATGAGTAGTATTAATATTAATGATGAAAATAAAAATTGAGAAAAAAGTTTATGAGTTTATGAAGAGACTAAACTCACCTCCATTCGTGAGTCGATCTTTAAACTATTAAGGAAAAAATTAATCAATTGATTAGTTGGGATGAAAATTTTTAGTTTGCTTTCAAGTTTTAAACATTATTTGAGTAGCTCAAAAATTTTAAAGCCTCCGAAGTGCAAAAAATCACTTGTTGTATATTTAATATTAGAAGATGAAACACCATAAAAACTTAAAATAATTATATAATAATTTTCCATTGACAATGGACTAGACTTGAGTTCATGAAACGTCTTATCTGGTTAACTAAATCTAGTTTTAACCTTATTTTTTGTATTAAATAGAAGCATTATTGGCTTCAAAGAGGGGGGATGAGAATAAAAAATCATGAATAAAACGGTTCGTTGATCTTTCTTTAAAGAAAATCATCTCAAAATTTAACCAAATAGTGAAGAGTTCTAGTCCAATCACCAATCATTTTTAGATACAAGAATCATCTAAATGTACTTTGTTATAAGTTAGTTTTTCTCTTTCATTTATTATTTTATTTCTATTTTTAAGATTGCTAAAATATGGGAAATGTATTATTTGATATGTTTTACATATTATTTCGCTTGAAATATCATTTAGAATAAATGATTTTGAGTTCCATGTCAATGCATTCATTTATCAAATTATTGTTAAAACTTACGTTTGATTTATTGAATTGTACTTCTCTTCGCTCTTTTTGCTTTTAGTATGTTCTATTAATTTTAAAATTTTTAGGTATTATTATTGTTGTTATTATTAATATGAGTATCAATACTGTTATTTTTCTAAATTTTATTATTGCTTTTAAATATTTTACTTTTCTAAAATTTTTTTACTGTTTTAATAATTTTATTTTTAAATAGTTTATTATGTTTTTTTTATTCTTTTCACTGTTTTAATTTTATTTCCTTTTTCAGTGTTTTATGGTTAATTTAATTTTTCAAAATTTTTTAAAAAGTAAATTTTATTATTTTTTAATTATGGGCTAATAATATAATAAAATCCTGCAAGTATTCATAAATACCATCTTTCACTTTATCATGTATTCCCTCCATAAACAATTCATGACATAATTAATAATATTAATTATTTTCTCTAACAACATCCAACATAATTAGTAGCAAAGGATGACATTATACTTTGATTATTTATCATTGTCTACGAGTACAAATTCCAATAACTGTATTCCATAATCTTTTATTATATAATTAAGTCCATCGCATTAAGTATGATAGTAACTAATTATAAAAGCATCCACAACATAATCCATCATACCATATCATAATTTATTATTCATGCAATACCAATAAGAACACGATTATGATGCATTCATCACTCTATTATCAAGTTTCCAACGGTATAAGACTTGTTTTATTTTGAGGTCATTTGATTGGTCAAAAGACTGATGAAATGTAGACTATTCCTTAGGGTAGCATAATTTTGTATTGAAAAGTGTTTGAAAGGAATGGTGTTTTATCTATAACTTGGAAAATATTGAAATCTTCTTATGTTACTAAAAAACAATATTCTTACATTGTATGTTCATTATGTGACGACATGTTGTTAGGTTGTGTATTAAATGAACAATGTTAAGAATTCTATAAGGCTTGCTGCATTATGTTAAGTCATAGACTTACATGTGAGCTGATTGAAAGAAAGCATTGTGATGTGAATCTTTGTATGAATTGTTTCTTTTATTAAATATGTATACTTTGTAATATTACAAGTGGTTTGCAAGAAGATATACAATACCATCAAGAGGTTTGGATAAAGGAAATCAACTGCACCCTTAAGCTTTTCACTTCATGACCTTATCTAAAGTATTGAAATGATGTCCGTATATCTAAAGGTTTGGGCTAGTGTTCCACGATCAATAATTGGTCCCTTGAAGGAATGTTTCATGAATGCATGATGACATGTGATTGAATTTATATTCATATTGTGACATGAAACATATCATTGCATCATGACAAAAAAAGCTTAGCAATGGCTTTATGAGCAATTTCTGGCTTAAAATTACTAAACAAGTGAAAACCATATGTATGAAAAAAAAAAAATCATATCAGTTGGATTGAGAACGAAACATGTCCAAGAACATGATAAAATATATCAAAAGATAATTGATTGTTAATACAATTCATACTTATTAGTTGGAACACCAGAGAATCCTAATTCTATGTCTATTATTGTTGGTTTGGCTCTCCCTTCTTTTGTTGTTTGGTGGACTTCTTGTCATTCTGCGGGGGCTGCGAAACATCGAAGCATTGTTGGTGGTTAGCTTGCGGTGGCAGTGACGGTGAAGAGTAGTTTTGTGATGACGAATTTCCAGAGATATTGTCCAAATTATGATGTGTAGAATCAAGATTGCGATACCAGTCATCCAAAAGTACTTCTGAGTTGAAAGAAGTTTCCTTAAGATAACTAGTGTCATTCAGTTGGAAGGGTGGAATCATCATCTTGCCATTACCATCCAAATAGTAGCTACCACCGAAACTTGGAGCAGAACAGAATCCAAAGGCGTCTACGCCAAATGGAGGCAGTGGAAGTTGATCAGAAACACTCATACGTGATAGTTGATTATGAATAGCACCACTATCCATAAACTGATCATCAACCGAGTAATTGTAGTCTTCAAATTGTAGGAATCCAAACTCAGTGCGACGAGTATCAACGCTGACATCGCTTTTCATACCCATAATATTGGCAGCATTATTCTGATTAATCTCATTGACAAACTGCATATCAACTTCTTCACCTTGATTATCGTTCTTACTTCTGACAGGTTTCTCAGATTTCTTGTAAATCCTACACAAAACAGAATCATCCAACTGCACCACAAAAAAAAAAAAAACACTTTATTAATCATTCGTCTAACTGCAATAAACTCTATATGAATAAAGATTACATGTCTGCATGTGATATATACCCTCATATTCTTATTACTCTTGTCAGCAGCACTATCGCTTGTTGTTGTCGTTATGATGCGCGGCGAAGGAGGATCGCTCACTCTAAATTCATGCATAATCCAATTGGTTTTGTCGCCCTTCGGTGGTTTTCCCCTATAAAAAACCAGTGCTTTTCTATATCCGATAATGACGTTCTTTTGTTTGATAGGTTTATCGGCACCGGTTGCCTTCCAATACCCATCAGCGGTAGCTCTATTCGGTCGTGTTCCATTCAAGTACTTCTTGTTCCTTGGAGTGAAAAAGTACCACTCTTTCTTGCCATGTTTTGGATAAATCGCTGCTCAATGTCATTGAAAACAAAATTAAAATAACAAAAGAAATCTTTTTTCTAGGAAGTCTATGAGCATAGAAACCTACAATGTAATGTAAATTACTAAATATAAGAATGATTTATCATGTAGTTAACATGTACGTAATATGCATGCGCTTATTATTCACAAGTGCATAGTAATGGAAGAGCGTACCGGCAAGATCTTCTGGATTGTATTTGTAAAGGTCAATGTCTATGATGGGATTTCGAGGCAAGGGTTTATCATAAACCTTCGGTTTTAAGTAGTAAGTGATGAGCTCTTCATCTTCGGGACAAAATTTATAACCAGGAGAAAACATGCCCAAGAATTCCAAATTTTTCTCATTGGAAAGATTTTTAGTAATTGGTCCTACAATGGGATTTCTTTCCGATGGATTTTCTACTTCCCTTCCAAAATTATCTTCCATTGTTGGAGTGGACCTCTTCAAGTATTTCATGGAAGTTCTTTAATGGAAGAGTATGAGATGATATTTGAGTTTATTCTTAAGTCTATGGTATCCTAGTTTTATTAGGATTAGGATAGATTTATAAATTATTTAATTAATATCCTCTATTTTTTAGTATTTTTCAATTATAATTATATTTTATGTAAAGATAAATCAATTTAAATTTATTTTAAATAAAAAATTAACAATTAGTCAAATTTTAAAATAATATCATATATTATATATCAATAATATAACAAAATTTGATTTCAGTTTTTGATTGACGGATTGAACAGTTAATAGAAACAATACTATATATACACACGCACAAAAGATGTTATTCAGAAACATTCACAAAGTAATGTCCCTTTACAATAACAGAAATAACTTGTAATGTTTATACTTTTCCCTTATACCTCAAAAAACTTATAAAACTTTGGGTAGAATGATGCACTGCAGGACCAGCAACAAACTGTAATTATTTGGTTGACAATTGTCAGCTAAATGTGTTCATTCAGCCAAATTCTATGTCTTTTTCTTGAGGGACTGATGAATCAGAAGAGGTATGAAAAGAAACTGATTCTTATGTGCCCGAATATTGGCATAAACTTCAACAGCACTTGTGTTGAGCATTTCGGTTTATTTGCTAATAGTTATCCTGTCAAGCAAGGATACTATAATCAGGTTGAATATAGTGTTTAATAAACACATACTATGATCATTGAATTTTGAAACTACATACATATCTATCTATGAATCATGCACAAAGATTTAGGACGGGAAACCACAAAAAGTGTAACGATTTCTCTTTGAATAGCTCCAATTATAACACCCATGACCTCAAAGAGAGTAAGATGATTATTAGATTTAACCTTGGGAGTTTCCAAACTAAAGAAACATGCATGGAAGATAGCCATGGTTTAGGTTCCATTTTCACACAGAAATTAATGAAAAGATATAACAGAACAAGTTTAGTGGGAAAGATCTGAAGATGAAAAATTATGAGCACAGACGTACATCTATTTACCTTCAGAATCTTGATGGAAAAATGTCTTTTATGGTTATTGTTATTGAACTGTTCTCAGTGTAAAGAGGTGATTAGAAGCTCAACCATAAAAGCAATTTCAGAAAAGCTTGAATTATGATCTTAAAAATCAACGGATTTCTATGACGAACGGTCTGATTTCTGCATCAAGTATAAACAAATAAACTTAAAACTAACTAATGTTCCTTTAATCCTAAGAGCGAGAAATTGAATTACAACCATATCTGTCAAAGAAAGGAATATATAATAGAATTCACTACTGAACTTGATTAAAACTAGATATATCAATCCAAAATCCAAATCAAATATATTACAAATGGAATTTGTTTATCAAATGATGGAATCATATAATAAAAGGAAAAACTGAAATGAGAATTTTTAGAAAAAAACCTAGACTGACCTTGATTACGAACAAAGACCTTGACGGTGTAGCCACGTTGAAGAAGGAACTTAACAATCCATGACGCAAAGCTCCGGCGAAGCGCACTCAGAAATCTGGTACGATCCCATTGATCAGAGGGATTTATACTTATTGCCATGTCCAAAACACTGTCTAGAGTTACGTATCAGATTATTTTTCAAATACCTGATGCGTGCTGCTTCAACATTGCTATCGAACTGTTATGTCACAAACAAAAAAGGAAAGCAAGAGATAAAGCCAATGGTGACGGTGACGTGGTCGATCTTTGTCTTGTTTGCTACTCAACTCCATAAGCACAAGCTCAAGAAGAGATCCAAAGAATGCACGTCTCAGAAAATGAAATAAACTGGCTTATCTTCCGTTTCAAAATATCGTCTGCTAGTACCACTTCAAAATACTTAATAATACAAATAGACAAACTATATTTTATATATTGATTATTTGAATTTGTTAATAATGGGATTAGTTAACGATTTTAAAAATAAAATATTCAAATGTTAATACTAAATGAGATATCACATCTATTGGCAAGATTTAATCCATACTACATTATATCTCATCTATCATAATATATATTCTATGAATCAATTTATTTCACAATGATTTCCGGTTTAGTATTGAACTTTACATCCATCCTTACTAATTTATGAAATTAATTTGCTTGTTGGACATTAATAACTTCCCATAATCACATATAACTAATCAGCTATGCATCTCTTATTTTCAACTCGATAATATCATAATTTTGTATACAATAATCAAATAATTAATGATTGCTAACTAAATTATTAATCAATAATTTTATCATAATATATTTTTCTTTTTTATAAGCTTTTTCGTTTACTTGTGAATTCCATTTATAAATTTAATATGTAATAAGCATTAACCTACTTTCACTTTCCCTTTACCTTTGTCTGTCTTTTGGACTATCTCTGAAATAGAGATTGTGACTCTCTTTATCTTCTCACATGAGGAATTCCTTGATGTTACAATCAAAAATATCATACGAACACGTATTCATTTATTCTATCTACTGCTTATATCCATAATTATTTAATTTCACATAAACGATTGGGTGTATCTTTATTATTCTCTGTGTAACTATACATACTCCTACATCATTAATATAAATAGCCATATACCGCCGTGGAGTTTGGCCATCGATATTTCACACATATTTTCTCTCTCTTTAATTCTTTTTCTCTCTGTAATCTTCTACACATATTTCGATCCTTACAACTGGTATCAGAGAAGGAGATAGATTCACTACGATCTATGCAGATGGAGAGTTCAAATATTGGAATTGAAAAGTTTGATGGATCTGATTTCGGTTTCTGGAAGATGCAGATTAAAGATTATCTATACCAGAAAGATCTTCACGAACCTTATCCGGGGTGAAGCCAGATTCCATGACCAAGGAGCAGTGGAAGCTTAAAGATCGGCAAGCTTTAGGGTTGATCCAGTTGACGCTGTCTAAAAATGTGGCGTTCAACATCGTTAAAGAGAAGTCAATGGCAGTTCTGTTGAAGGCATTGGCAAACATGTACGAAAAACTGTCAGCGATGAACAAGGTATATTTGATGCATAGATTGTTCAATTTACAGATGTCTGAAGGTGGATCTGTTATAGATCATATAAATGAATTTAACATGATCGTTAATCAACTGAGTTCTGTGGATATTACTTTTGAAGATGAAATTAAGGCTTTGATTTTGATGTCATCTTTACCCGAGTCTTGGGATACTATTGTTGCTGCGATTAGCAGTTCCCGTGGATCTGAGAAACTGAAGTTTGATGAAATTTGAGATGTTGTTCTTAGTGAAAGTATTCATAAATGAGAAATTGAGGATTCATCAGGCAGTGTTCTCAGCATTGATCGAAGGGGGAGAAGCAAATCGAAAGGCCAAAACAAACATGGCCGATCAAAATCAAAGAACCGGGGAAAATCTTCAAACAAACCAAACGTAACATGTTGGAATTATGGAGAAAAAGGGTACTTTCGGACTGATTGTATAAAACCAAAGAAGAAGCAGAATCATAAATCAGGAGATAATAATGATTTTGTAAATTCAACAGAAGACATTGGGGATGCTATAATTCTTAGTATGGACAGCTCAGTTGAATCTTGGATTTTGGATTTGGGTGCATCTTTTCATTCATCTCCAAGCAAGGAATTGTTTCAAAATTTCAAATCTGGAAATTTTGGGAAGGTGTATCTTGCTGATAATAAAACCTTAAAAATTGAAGGAAAAGGGGATGTCTGCATATAAACTCTTTAGTGGACATTGAAGGATGTCAGATATATTCCTGGTCTCAAGAAGAATATGATCTTTGTTGGTTAGTTTGATAGTACAGGCTATGCAGCAGAGTTTGGGAAGAGTTCGTGGAAGATTGTGAAAGGTGCTATGGTGGTAGCATGTGGCACAAAATCTGGAACTTTGTACACTACTGCAGGGTGTGTAAACATGGCTGCTATTGTTGAAGGTGCTTCCAGTTCAAGTCTGTGGCACAACAGAATTAGACACATGAGTGCTAAAGGAATGAAGATACTGGTTGCAAAAAGAGCTTTAGAGGGTTTGAAATATGTTGGTATGGGTTTTTATGAGAGCTGTGTTATGGGCAAACAGAAATGCGTAAGCTTCACAAAGGTTGCCAGAGAACGAAAGAAAGTGCAGTTGGAAATGGTTCATACATATGTTTGGGGACCATCTCTAGTTTCATCACTTGGTGGATCTAGGTTCTACGTCACCTTCATTGATGATTTCAGCAGGAAGGTATGGGTTTATTTCTTGAAGCATAAGTCAGATATGTTTGCCACCTTCAAGAGGTGGAAAGCTGAAGTTGAGAATCAAACTGGTTTGAAGATCAAAAGCCTAAGGTTTGACAATAAAGAAGAGTATGATAAGTCAGAATTCAAAGCATTCTGCGTAGCTAAGGGAATCAGATTGATGAGGACAGTCCCCGGTAAGGCAAGGCAGAATGAAGTTATTGAGAGGATGAATAGAACATTGAATGAGCGTTCAAGGAGTATGATGATACATTCTGGTATGCCAAAGACATTCTGGGTAGATGCTGTAAGCATGGCTGCATACTTGATTAACAGAGGACCATCAGTTCCTCTAGCATTTAAGATTCCAGAAGAGGTATGGACGGGAAAAGAACTTAAGCACTCTCATTTGAGAACTTTTGGTTGCACTACTTATGTTCATATTGATCCAGAAAAGAGAGACAAGCTTGATGCTAAGGCTGTGAAGTGCTACTTCATAGGCTATGGTTCTAAAATTTTTGGATACAGGTTTTAGGATTATAAAAACAGAAAGATCCTGAGACATTATGATGTGATATTTGACGAAAATGTCCTGTACAAGGACAAAGAGAAGAAGGATTCAGAGATTGTAAAGCAAATGGGAGTTGAGTTTGAGTTGCAGAAATGTCCACCCAGTGATGTTGTAACAGGACCTCAAGAAACTACAGAAATTGTTGCTGAAGAACCAGAGGCAGAGCGAGTGACACCTGAGCATGCGTTGAGAAGATCATCTAGAATCATCAAAGCACCAGATAGGTATTCACCTTCATTATATTATCTATTGATGACTGATGAAGGGGAACTAGAGTCTTTTGATGAGGCCGTACAGGCGGAGCCTTAAACCAAATTTTAAGCTGTATCTTTATTATTCTCTATGTAACTGTACATACTCCTACATCATTAATATAAATAACCATATATCATCGTGAAGTTTGGCCATCGATATTTACCACGTATTTTCTCTCTCCTTAATTCTTTTTCTCTCTCTAATCTTCTACATATATTTCAATCTTTACAATTACATGGTCTCTTTTAACAATTTCTTTCATACATGCGTCTTTAGTTACCATTTACTCTAAATGTTATGATGTTGGTCATAATGAAATTATAATATACCTTCTTCTTATAGTTTAATTAAATTATAAGGAAGCTACATCCCCTTATATCTAATTAAGCTTTTAGTTGAATTACCAAGTATCTATGTGTTTCCAAATCCAGCCAACAATTTTCATAACACACATCAATGTATTTATTAAAATAGGCCATCTATTATCAATCCATTATCAAACAAGTGTATAGTATTTATATGGTCCTCTTTTGACACCTCACTTTAATTAACGTCAACCCTTTTGTTAATATTCACCGTAGGCATTACGTTAATCAAGGATTTCTTGTGCAATAACGAATGGTCCCTAACCAATCTTCACTTTTAACCCAAATTAAACTATAACTCTCTAGTTTCTTTAGCTTCTAGCATGCTTATACATACGTTCTTGCCTATGGTACTCTTAACAATTACTTATTTAATCATTAATTAGCCTCTTTTTTTTTATTAATTCCTTTAACTACAAGCAAGACCATTTCATACACATGCATAGTTATTAAGAAAATAAATTAAGTAAAATCATTGTAATTTACCACATGTCATGCATGAATTTCATTCCCAAGAATATTAGACCATTTCACCTCATTAACATCATGTCACATCCTTACTTTTAGCATATTGCATTGAATATATGTGTGATGTGTATTGCTTTATATAAGTGTGTGTGATATGATACCGATATGATAATAATTGATGAAATTATTGAATAGTGAATGCTGTGATGATAGATGAGTATAATGTTGAGATCAATGCTCGGTAAATGTGCAAATATTATCTTTATACGTGTTATATAATGATTTCCAAGAATATTTAATATATATATGTATGCTTAATTAATAAAATTTGTTTACGTGTGTGAGTGTATGTGTAATTATATGTGAATATGTATGTGTAAATGTAAGTCTATGTATATAATCTTAAGTGGTGATTAAAGGGTATGTATATATAAATATAAGAAACTAAAATAATATTTAAATGCATATAAAAATATGTTTGTATTGCATTTATACCATGTATTAATGAATATATATTTTTATTATATTAAGTTAAATTAAATTAAATTAAACTATATTTTATTTTATTATATAATATTATGTGTGTATATATTATGTTAGTAGAAATTGTAAACTTAAGATATTTTATCGTAAATATATATGTATTATGTATGGGCGTATATACATATGTGTTGTGTATGTATATAATGTATTATATATATAAAATATATGTTTAAATATAAGGTTAGTGCAGGGATGAGGAAATGTTAGTGTGTGCGTGTGTGTATCATAATCCATAGAACCCATTTCTTTTAATTAAAAAGACTTAGAAAGAAAATCATTTCCTCCACTCTTTTCTTATCTCCATTTTTTTTAGTTTCCACCGTACCTTTTGTCACATTATGGTTTACACAACATTTTGATATACATTTCTCTTATTAAAATGTTACAGTGAATGATTGATAGATATATGAAATGCATGAATTAAATATGATGCATGAATGTGATAATTTGATACTTATAATGCAAAGTGTATTATGAATAGAGGAATTTCATATGATATGGAATTTATAGAGAAAATAGTAGAAATAGATGAAAGGATGTTTTCTAAAGTTAAATATGCATGAAAGATGTTAACAGAGAATATGTTTTATTGAATACCTTGAATGAAGTTCTATAACGGAATTGATGTATATTAAATAATGCTAAAAAATAATTATGAAAGTAGGGGAAATTAAATGGTGTAAAGAACCCACTTGTCCATGTGTAATTAAATTTTCCTTAAGTATATATATATATATATATATATATATATATATATATATATAGTTATATTTATATAGATATATTTAATTAACATGTTGGCCTTATCTTAATAAATTCTTCTTCTTCTTCTTCTTCTTCTTCTTCTTCTTAACCTAACTTAAGGCAATAACATAGAAATTAAAGGTAAAGATCATGCATAGCTTTTGGATTACAAGTTCTTTTTGGTGTTTTATATGCTTTACTTATGTTTTCTTCTTCTTCTCTTTTCTTGTTCATACAAACCTAAACTTTTAAAAGATTGTGATCTAAGTAACAGGAAGCATGAATTAAAGAGTATTATTGTTTTCTTTTGTTCCTTATGTTTGTTGAGTTGTGTTGATATTATGTGAAAGAAGGAATTGGAGTGAAGGATGGATCACATAAAGAAGTTAAAGTGTTGAAGAGTTGGATTGATATTGAATGGTTTTAAAGAAACTAAACTGGTTTCTTGATTGTTGTAAATGATGAATTGATTTTGATTGATGATTGAACTTTAAATGGTGTTTAATTGATGTTTTTAGCAAGTTTTTGAAGTGTTTTAAAGATGATTTTATTGTAGTTAAGGATTAAGATGTTTGGGGGATCATTTGGATGTGTTTTGGAGTGATTTTGGACTGAGTTTCAAACCCAGTTTCACGCTTGTGGAATGGAGTCTACGATCGTAGAATTTTCCAGTAGGTTTTTGTGAGCGCCAATCCGTTTTCTGGCTTGTTAACGGGTTTTACCTTTTGAGAAAAAAGCAGAAGTGTGGAGTCGCCACCTAGTTTGTTTCAATTAATCCAATTGAATTAATTTTGAAAAATAGGAAATAAAACTTAGGTTTTCCAGAGTTGAAAATGACCTTAGTTTCTTCAGAGTGTGGGTTCGGGATTTTCAAATCTATTTGTATTCCATCTTAATATGCTCAATTGGTTAATTAACAAAAGCTCCTAGCACACATTTGAGGTTCAAGTTCAATTAGCATA
>CANYBF010507733.1:0-12162 GCA_948192965.1 Dalechampia spathulata
ACACAGCCATTTTTGTTTGAGCCTGTATCATGTAAAATAGTATCAGTTTATAAACAATCACAATCCAGCATCTATCGGTGTTCCAACTTGAAACCTTGCAATCTTCAACACGACTCAATACTTCAGAGCACAACTAAATTAATGATATGATGTGATAAGTATGACTTCCACCACATTCATTTCAATGCAGAATGGAAATGATTAAAAGCTCATCAAAAAGATACCTTTTGTGTTTTCAACTCCCTTACGCTGCTATCCTTGTTAATATCCATACTTTTCTCTTCCTCATGAGATCTCTTTCCAATTTTATTGTTAGCAGTTGAGGCGGTGGTAATGGCAGATTTGTCAGGCAGAGGATATACAAGCTCAACCTTCTTGTTGATCTTACGGCTGAGATCATGCTGAATCTGTAGCGGAGCCACTTCACCAACTATGGTTAACTGATTTCTCTCCTTATCCACTGATACTTTCTTTACACCTGACATAAATATGCAAATTCATCATAACAAACAAATGCATCGAAAAAGGTCATCCCTTATACGAGCTCTTCAATACTAAAATCAGGCTATCGAATTACACGAAAAAGAGTGGGTATCAGAACTTGCTTGCAATATATTCTATCGTATTAACTTAATTAATTGCTTGGATCTGAAGCTTGATCTAGCTTATTACCACCATATCATACAACGAACATGGAAAGAAAGGAAGAAAGCAGGTAAATTTCAGTACTGGGAAGTGAACTAAAGCTTATGAGCTACAAGCGATCAAAATAAAACTAATCTGGTAGCTGGATTCATTTTCAATCTTTAAGCTTTCTGAGTTGAATTGATTCAGAATCAGAACCGAATTACTGACGAGAAAACATACACTAAAATATGATATTAAAGCTTTGGGGTTGGAATTTAAGTGAGAATCAATTAACTACGGGATAGAAATACATATAGTTTAGTCAATTAAAAGCTGTCAAACCAGAGCCGAAACCAATTTAAGAATAATCTATTAATGAGCAAAAGATGCATAGAGTCAACGTAAGATGCTAGTTTTACCTTCGAGGCCACTAGCATATTTCTTGGCGTCAGAGACACAGCCTTCACAATGTAATCCAAACTTTAAAATTACTGTGATGAGATTATTAGCTTCCTCCATGATCAGAGTATAAGATAGCAGAAGAATGACCAGATCAAGTAGAGAATGATTTTCAGAGGAAACTTAAAGTGGGCTCGATCTTTGTTTCTGCAGAGTGAGAGGAAGGATAGAGCATCGTTATCAGGAGGAAAGCAACTTGAATTTGGCTTAAAATAATTTTGCCTTCGTCAACAAGGAGGATCCTGCCTGCTTGACGTCACTAGTCAATGTCAATGTCAACGTCAGCCACACATTTTTCCTTATATATATAATATATATACAGGCGACATGCACACGTATGTATTTTCTTTGTTTCTGAATACTGCAGGGGATGATATTATATACTTCTTGAACTTCTTTTTGTAAAAGAATAATTCATTTTATAATTTATAATTTATTCAATTAAAAATTATAATATAATTAATCTTAAATAATTATGAATGATAAATTATAAAACATATCTATAATAAGTATAAAAAGGAAAACAAAAAGAAACTTTTATGTTATATTTAGACAATATTGCATTCACCGACATAAGCAATCATTTGATTAAATGCAGGGCTCATTTTATCTCCAAGTTTCCTACGGTTGGATTGGTTGTAATCTTAATCTAATGGTTGAATTGTGAAATTTCACATCTCTAACATTACTCTATCAGGTTTGGACCTAGGCTTATAAATGGGTCATAATTAGGGAATTTTTTAAAATTATCGTGTGATAAAATTATTTTTTGAGATATTTACAAGTTATTATTTTGTATTTTTAAAAATTTAAGATCAAAATTTCAAATCTACCTAATTTTCTTTAAAATTAAAATATTTTGAATTTTTTTAAAAAATACCTACTTTTCATCAATATCTCATCATACTATGATTTTTTTTCAATTTCTCATATCCTTTTTTTCTCATCTATTTTATCTTAATTTTTTTTCTTCTTTCCTCACATTCTTTTTTTCATTCCCATTCTCTTCTTTTTTTCATTCCCATTCTCTTTCTTCTTCATCTTCCATCTAACTTTTCTTCTTCTTCTTTTTTTTCTTCTTCTTGTAACTCAAACTTAATTATTAAATTATTTTATTTGACTAATTTAACATTATAAATAATGTATCATTTATGTTTGTTGAATAACTGTTTGAATTAGACTTATTTAAATTAAGTTATATATCATAAAATCTAAATAATCAAAAGTGAAATATTACATGAAAATATGATAATGTTGTGTGTTTAATATGGATTCAACACTTGTCTTACTTGGCTTATACCATTTTTCAATGCATTTATCTTTTCAGAACAATGCACACTTGGCAAGAGCTGTAGTCATTTCCTATTTATTACATGTCATAGGATTAGTCCAATTGCTTAAATCTTTCAATAGAAGACAACAACAAAATATTTGTTGTGAAAATCTCATTTCTGTTACTAAATTAACAATATTGATAAAGAAAATATTGAAAATGTTATTAAAGATGGAAGAAGACTATACTTGTTCAACTTATGCTAAGGACATTCACTATTGTTATGCAAATATTTTTCATTAATAATGTTAGCAATTATTGTTATAAAATAATCATCATATAATAATTACTCAAATGTGTGTGTGTATGTGTGTGTGTGTATATATATATAGCATCCGATAATATTTGTTTAGATAAACATTATTTGGATTTTCATGTTTGTTGCTTGAATTTTTTTACCATTGGTGTAGACTTAGTAATTCTATTTGCTTGGTAATAAGGATGTTAATCAGTAAACTAATCTATAGGATAATTCATTTATCTTAACATTAGATAAGAAGAACTTCATTACTAGCTAACACAAAGTGTAGATTACAAGTTGTAATGACCATCAATTAGTTTGGTAATTTTAGAAAGCGAATGAAACATGTATTTATGCAAGTAAAATCCTGAAAGCTTTTTAATAAAATGAAAACTTATTTCTTTTCATCATTATACAACCTTTTCAGTTCCTATATTTGATTTTCTGACAAATGTTTAAATTATAAGCATTTGATATGGTTATTATATTCTTGTTATAAATCTTTTGTATTCTTATTATATACTTCTTGTATACTAATTGTATACATATAGTAAGCCTTACATATTAGAGTTTACATTTCATAAATTATACTATAAATACTTGTATCTCTGATTTTTTGAACTCATAAAAAACAAAATTTTGTAAATATTTTGTATATTTCTTGTATGCATATTGTATACTTGTTGTAAACTTTGCATGTTAAATATTATGTTTCATAAAATATACTATAAATATCTGTATCTTAAATATTTTAAGTTGTAAAAAATATAATTTTGTAAACCTACTATAAACCTGTTAAATACTTCTTATATCTTAGTCGTATACTCTTCATATATATACATGCTTTGAAAAATGTTTTAATCATAATTTTTAATATGACTGTTTTACAAAATATATAGTAAAATCTTTCAAAAATTATGATAATATAAAAATATATTTTTCCAAAATACAAAATTAAAAAAATTATTTTAAAAAATTTGAATTTTTTGAAAAATGTATCACATACATAATACATATTGAAAGGATTTAAAATGTATATTTGGAAACCAAAATTTTAAATTATAATTTTTGAAATATTAATTTAAAATAATATACTTTTATATTTTGATAATTTTTAATTTTAAAAAATATTTTTATAAGAAGTACTATATTATATATTAAAAAATAAAAAGTTAAACAATATCAAAAATGAAAAAAACTGTAAAATATCCTTTATTATTAAAAAATAAAAATATTTTTTTAGATATATTATTTTTATAAAAAATAATAGATCTAAAAGAATTTATTATTAAAATCAGTTCTTTTAAAAGTTTAACATATTTTTTATGAATATATAATTTATTTTAATAATTTTTAATTTTAAATAATATTATTATAGGAAGTGATATATTATATATTAAAAAATAAAAAGTTAAGAATATCAAATGAGAAAAACTATAAAATATTCTTTATTATTAAAAATAAAAAATGTTTCTTTATTATTAAAAAATATTTTTATAAAAAATAATAGATCTAAAAGAATTTATTATTGAAATAATATTTTTAAAAATTTCACATATATTTTATGAATATATAATTTATTTTAATAATTTTTAATTTTATAGAATATTTTTTATGGGAAGTAATATATTATATATTAAAAAATAAAAAGTTAAAGCATATCAAAAATGAAAATACTACAAAATATTCTTTATTATTACAAAATAAAAATATTTTTTATTATTAAAAATATTTTTATAAAAAAATAGATCTAAAAGAATTTATTATTAAAATCAAATTTCTTAAAAATTTCATATATTTTTTATTGATAATATCATGAGATAATTTAAATTATATTTATTTTGTATAGTTATATTTGATTAGGATTGTATTTGGTTGGTAAAATCTCATGAGATTTTAAGTTGATATTTTCCTATTTTGAGTTAATATGTTATTTTGAAAAATATGGTATTTTTACAAAAGAAAATGACAGTTAAAAAAGAACTTTTTCATATGGTATTTTAAAAAAATTTCCTTATTTTTTAAGTATTCAAGAACTAAAACCATAACATTTAATTAATAACTAAACAAATCTTATTTTAAAGTTGAAAATATTGATTTTCAAGAAAAAGAGAGTATACGGTAATCAATCAACATTTGGACAAGTTATTGTAGTAAAAAGGATTCAATAAAAAACTAATTGAAAATCAAGATTAAATATTTAAGAAGAAAAAGAAGAAGAAGAAGAAGAAACATATGAGAGAAGATGAAGAAAAAGAAAGGTGAAGAAGGAGAACACATTGTAGATATAAAAAAAATTCAAATTAATTTCTTGATCGATTAAATATATTTTTTGATCTATGAAATTAATTAGATTAAATAATTATTTTAATCTAATAAATAAAATATATTTTATGAATCAATTAAATAATATTTTTGATGTATAAAATAATTAGATTAAATAATTATCTGTTGACCCTGACTTTTTCACCCGCACATTGCAATTTCGGGTCTTTGTTGATTTGGCTTGGTACAGATCCTTGATGTCAATCCCGGTTTGTACACATGTTTTTAGGCTTCTTCTAAGTGTTCTGGACATGCGGCACATATTACATTTTGCTCGTATAAGGCGACGCATATTACATTTCACTCATATAAGGCGGCGCATATAGAGTCTTAAATGCTACATGAGGTGCATGTAGCACTACATGTTGCGCATATAGCAAAAATATACATTTGATGGGCAGCCTTTTACGGGATAAATTTAATATGCACCATATCATACAATATCTTAGGACACCAAATGACGCTTATTGGACATGCGGCACATGTAGGCTATATGAGGCGCACATAGCACTACATGTTATGCACATAGTTTAAAATTTTCAGAAATCCTATATTGCTAATGAGATTTTCCGAACCCTAACACCTCTCACTATAAATATAAGCCTTAGGCTTATGAAAAATGGTTTGAAAATCAAAGAAATACCCCCAAACTCTGCCAAAATTCACCCTCACTTAATTAAACACTTAATTAAGTAATCAATCTAGGTTTTTAGAGACTAATTAACCTTAGTTAAGTCCCTAAACACGTTTGGAAATCAAGATCTACAAGTTCAACCTACTATGGTGAGTTAAATGCCTATTTTCTCTCTATTTTCTTCTTGATTTGGCTATGGATCTATAATTTTTGGGTAATTTCTTGATGATTGGCTTCAATCATACATGTTTGATGATTACTAATCCTTATTTGTGATCTAAATAACTTGTTGTTGCTTTAAATCTGCTAAGATTTGGCTCGGGTCTCATGTTTTTGCCTAAAAACATGACTTTTTTTTGAATTTCCTCTGCTATGTGAGGCATATATAGCACTACATGCGCCTCACATAGCCTATATGTTACGCATGTAGTATGACATGTACCACATATAGCCTTTAGTTTTTCCATAAAATCACATTTTTCTTCCGATTTCCCTCATTTCTCGACCCGATCTGATAATTCTAGCAACATTAGAGGCTTCTCAATAGTTCTAATGTTCTAGATCTATCATATATTATCCAGATCTAATTAAGTTTAGCCTTAAAATTAAAATTTTAAATTAAATGATCATTTAATTTATTTACTTAAGATTTAATCACTTGTTTATGCCTTCAATAATCTGCTATGATTATTAAATCTGCTAGAATTTGGCTTTGGGTCGTATTTTTTCTTAAAAATATGATTTTCATGAAATTTCTTTACTATATGTTCCACATATAGTGGTATATGTGTTGCATATAGCCTATGTGCATATAGCATGACATGCGCCTCACATAGCCTGTATTTTCATCAGAAATTACATTTTTTTGCTTAATTTTGATCTTGATTTGATGTTTTTAGTAACATTTAATGCTTTACAGTAGCTCTAATGAATTGAATTCATCATAAAATAATCATATTTAATTAATTTTAGGCTTAAAATTAATTTTCTTGAATAAATGCTTATTTGACTTATGAATTTATGATATTCAATAGGATTGACTTTGATCGGTTAAGTTGCTATCTCTAATTGCTATTTATATGATATTAGTGACTCATGATTAATTGTATCATGATCGTTCAATAATAATTTTGCCTAAAATTATTCGTATTTAAATGATTTTCATGATTCAGCTCGTGTTAATTTGCTTTTCATGATTATTGCCATTACATTAATCGGACTTTGACTCTTGGTTCGTGCCTTCACATGACATAGAATTAGTCAATCTAGTCCTAAATTTCATTTGCTATTAATGATTTTGCTGATTTATTTTACATTTTTACTCGTGTATTTTCGGCTCATGCTCTAACACCCAAACGGATCACACGCTCTTGTAGAATGGTTAATGCATCCCATACCCACACCAAAACACACTAAACATCTTATAAGGGATCTATAAATTCTTTTTTTTTTTTACAGTACATCCCATTATACATTAAGCCTTTACAACAAGGCAATTTACCATTCAAATCATATGAATAATCCATACATTCTAATAATCATTCACGTCAATCATCTATTAAAACATGCCCATACATAATTGACTTTGATTAAGTAAGTGCTAATAAAGATATACATCATTGAACATTCAATATTTACAATCACAATTAAGTTTGAACATATACTGGCTATAAACGTTACTTAAAAATTGATAGTTACATAAACAGATAATAAGCTAGGAGTTTGTTACATAGCCCAAAAGTTAATCAATCTCAGCCATACAAAATCAACAAGACCTTGCCTAAACTGGTGTTCTTTAATCCTGCCCTCAGCTAACTTCTCGGGCTTGCATTCATCAATAGACAAATGCTGAGTATAAAACTCAGTGGTGTCTGAATAAAAGTGAACATGACTATAAGTTACGTAATGGTATTGGTCACATTACAGAAAAGGTTAGCATTAATAATCTTTAAAGCATAATTAATTGTATGTAATACATATTTTCATAACTCATCAATAACTTCAATCATCACCATGCACTAAATCATTACTCATTCACTTCATTCTCATCATACAATAACTGAAAATACAATCCTATTCTATAGTTCCCTTGCAACAAACATATAGTTATAGAACAACATTGTATCATTTCAAATTTATATTCTTAATGAGTTAAATGATCATTATGCATGATGCCAATGTATGTGTTATATGCATCATGTCTCCCCTCTTATTCCATCATCATTTGCAATCCCATATTACTTATTTCATTTACTCTAATTGTGCACAACATATACTGGCTTCCATTTCACATTTATTTTATTTCCATTACATATTCGCCTCTCTTATTCCTCCATCAATTATGTAACATTCATGCCTCTCTTATTCCTCCACCGTTATTGATCACAATACATCCCTTATTCCTCCATCGTTATTGATCACAATACCTCCCTTATTCCTCCACCGTTATTGTTCATAATACCTCCTTTATTCCTCCACCATATGTCATGCTTATAAGATAAAATGCATGACTCATCATAATACATCATTTAATAAATGCTTAATAGTTAATTTATGGTTAACAACTAACCCATAACTCAAAGTCATCAAATACCTCATCATATTAACAAGCATTCTCTAACACCATTTTAATAGCATTTCACTTCCATTTCTATATAAAAAAATATCATTTTAATAATGGAAGATAACCAAAATATACAATAATAACCATTCAAGTCCATTCATATTCAATCAAGCTTTATTATTACCTATCGATCTTATTTCACTATTCAATTATTGTTAGGCACAACCTATATTAAGCACAAACCTGGTATGTCTCGTGTCTGGATCCTTTGTAGGTGTAGAGGTTGTAGCTTTCCCCTTATCAACACCTACATGCAATATCCATACATTCTTAGTTTACCAACACCATTCAAGCATTTACATAATTCATCTTAACCATTTTACAACACAATATCATCATTATACTTCATATACACACTTATTCAAGTGTTTAACATGCAAAGTCACACTTAATAACATGTTTCATTCATTTTTAGGCTTCCCAAAATCATGTATAAGTTTCATGAGTTATGCATTAAGTTTCCCCATCAAAATCCACTCAAAATAACCCTTAAGAGTGCACATGAGACGTGTAAGACTCCACACGAGTCGTGTAGAACTCGTCCCTCACCAAATAAACTTTTCTAAGTCATCCTAAACCTACACGAGTCATGTATGAGCTTACACAACTCATGTAAGACTCATCCTTCCTTAAAAACACCCATTTTCCACCATTTTTCAGCACCCAAAACACCTCCAAATGGTAATTCAACATAGTTTTTACTTTATTCAATTCCACCCAAGCATAAATAAGGTTAAAAGTGATTCTAATATTCATGGATATGCATGATCCCATTCTTCTCAAACTTTATACACTTACAAGTATCATCATAAGGTGATCAAACATACATACATATCATTTAAATCAAGTATACACTTACCTCTTTAATCTATACTAGCTCCTCTTTAATCACCTTCTTCTAAGCTTGTGTGAAGTTAGTTAACCTTAATCACTATAGTCTTTGAGTTCTATCACTATCTTCTTCTATCTTCCCTTCTTCCTTCCTACGTGATCTTCTTCTTTTTCTTCTTCTAATTTTGCTCTTAACATACACAAATATCAATTGCCCCATATATGTCCCCTTAATCAAACTTAGGGTCAAATGTTTGACCCATTATGCTTATCTCTTCCCTATTTCTTTCTTTTGTTTTATCCTATAATTACTTATATATATATATATTCCCTTATTTCACTTAACCCTCTTTTAAATCATATGCACAACTTATATACATACAATATGTATACATCTTCATACATAAGTACATACATGTACAACAAATAATTCTCAATCAATATTCAAGTAAATCATTCCAAATACATATAATTACTATACCAATTTAATCATTTACTCATAATAATATCATATACACATCATCACAAGCATATTTAATAGCATTTAATTATCTAATCTTACCTATAATAATACTACATATATAAGTATATTCTAGGTGTTAAGAGTGGATGTGATAACTCTCCCTTCCTAAAAAAAATTTCGTCTCAAAATTTAAAAATCATTAGTGATCAAATAATTGAGGATACTATTTTAGCATGTTTGCTTCCTGTTCCCAAGTTGCCTCTTGACCCATATGATGATTCTACAGCACTTTGACTAAGGGTATTTGCTTATTTCGTAATTACTTCACCTCTCGAGCCAAAATTCTTACAGGTTCTTCATTATAGGAAAGATTCGTTTGAATCTCAATCATTTCTGCTGAAAGTACATGAGATAGATCTGATCTATATCTCTGTAACATAGAAACATGAAATACATTATGCATTTGATCCAACTCAAGCGGTAAAGTTAACCGGTATGCTAATAGTCCAACGCGCTCAAGAACCTCATAAGGCCCAATAAATCTAGGACTCAACTTCCCTTTCTGCCCAAACCTCATTATCCGCTTCCATAGAGATACTTTTAGAAATACCTTATCACCCACATTTTACCCACATCATCCTAATACAAAGGGGTTCTACACATTCTCCCATATAATGCTTCATACAGAGCCATTTGAATACTAGATTGGTAACTGTTGTTGGACGTAAATTCTATCAATGGTAAATATCTATCCTAATTAGCTTCCATCTCTAGCACACATGCCCATAACAAGTCCTCCAGGATTTGAATGACTCTCTCAAACTGACCATTAGTTTGTGGATGAAAAGCAGTACTAAAATTCACTCTGGTTCATAATGCACTCTTAAAACTCTTCCAAAATCAAGAAGTAAATATAGGATCCCTGTCTGAAATAATAGATACTAGAATTCTATGCAATTTAACAATCTCTTGTACATATAGTTGAGCTAGTCGTTCAAGATTATAATCCATTTACACTGGTAAGAAATGCACTATTTTTATCAAATGGTCTACAATTAACCATAGAGCATCATGCTTCTTTTGTGTCAAGGGTAAACCTATTATGAAATCCATGGTGACTCGCTCCCATTTCCACTCGGGAATCGCTAAAGGATTAAATAACCCAGCTGGAACTTGATGTTCTGCCTTCACATGTTGATAAGTCAAACATTTTGAAATATACTCCATAATGTTCTTCTTCATACCTATCCACCAATAAAATTGCTTCAAATCCCTATACATTTCTGTACTTCCCGGATGATAGGAATACATTGAATTATAGGCTTCCTGTAGGATTTGATTCTTTAATTCCCTATTAGCAGGTACATACCACTGATTATTATACCTAAACAAGCTATCAGAATCAATTTCATACTCTATCTGCTCCCCATTTTGAACCTTAATCATCTGCTTTTGATACTCCATGTCATCTTGTGCAGATTCTCTTATTTGATCAGTCAATAAAGTCCTTATCTGTAATTGAGCAATTAACCCACCATCGGATTGAAAAGTAAATATAGCATTCAATTTTTGAACCTTTTAAACTAACAACAATGGTCCCAATTGCAAACTAGCAAATGTCTTTCTACTCAAGGCATCCGCTACTAAGTTAGCTTTTCTCGGATGATAATCAATCAAACAATCATAATCTTTGATTAGTTCCATCCAACACCATTGTCTTAATTTCAACTCCTTTTACGTACCCAAATTCTTCAAGCTCTTATGATTAGTATAAAGATAATATTTCTCTCCGTATAAATAATGCTGCCAAATTTTTAAAGCATGAAATATAGCGGCCAACTCCAGATCATGTGTTGGGTAGTTCTTTTTATGTGGCTTCAATTATCGAGAAGCATAAGCAATCACTTTCTGATCTTGCATTAGCACACATCCTGACCCATTTAATGATACATCACTATATACCACATAATCTCTTCCAGAAGTAGGTAAAGTCAACACTGAAGCTTGCGTTAAACATCCTTTCAATTGATCAAAACTTCTCTGACATTCTGCTGTCAATACAAATGAAACATCCTTCTGAAGTAGTGTAGTGAGTGGAGTTGCAATCATTGAAAACCCCTTCATAAACCTTTTATAATATTCAGCTAATCCTAAGAAGATCCAAACTTCACTAACATTTATTGGTGCTTGCCAGTTAATAACAACTTCAATCTTACTAGGATCAACTCTAATACCCTCTGCTGATATTACATACATATCATTTAAATCAAGTATACACTTACCTCTTTAATCTATAGCAAGAGTTCTATTAGCGCTTCTTTAATCACCTTCTTCTAAGCTTGTGTGAAGTTAGTTAACCTCAATCACTCTAGTCTTTGAGTTCTATCACTATCTTCTTCTATCTTCCCTTCTTCCTTCCTACATGATCTTCTTCTTTTTCTTCTAATTTTGCTCTTAACATACACAAATATCAATTGCCCTATATATGCCCCTTTAGTCAAACTTAGGGTTAAATGTTTAACCCATTTTGCTTATCTCTTCCCTACTTCTTTCTTTTGTTTTATCCTATATTTACTTATATATATATATATATATATATATATATATATATATATATATATATATA
>CANYBF010508073.1:0-15915 GCA_948192965.1 Dalechampia spathulata
CTATGTTCAAACCCTAAAACATAGTCGATCGACTATGAAAGATACCCTAGGCCCTAAAACATAAGCTAAGGCCAAAAAACATATGCACACGCACCAAAAGCATATGCACATGTCCGAAAGGCATCCTGGAACGGCCAAAGTTGGTCCAGAACGGCCTAGAAAGCCCTAAACCAACTTGGATTGGCCTGAAGCTAACCCAAACTGACCCAGAGGCATTCCTAAATCGATTCAGATCAAGCCGGTCCAAAATGAGGGTGCGACAGTATAGTTGATTTGGTGTTTGATTATATTTATGGTTTTGTGGCATGTATTCCAAAATAAAGGGGGAGATTTCCAAAATAATCAAATCAAAATGTTTTTAAATAAGTTTTGCAAATTAAACTTAAATTGATTGCCAATATCAAAAAGGGGGAGATTGTTAGACCCTAGGTTTTGATGATTGAGTCACGTGTGAGTCAATTTAAGTTATTTGAAATTTTCATAGTGTTTTCCGTGTTGGTACTGGGGTACCAGTTTTGGTACGGGTGTACCAAATATTGTAGTTTAGTGGTACGGCCATACCATTGGTCGTACCTAGTAAGTACTATTTTATAGAGTTTGGTACGGGTGTACCATTGGGTGGTATGACCGTACGTGAACTCTCAGGAAAATGGTTTGTTAAGAAACCTGTTTTGGTACGGGCGTACCATTGGGTGGTACGGCCGTACGCAAACTCACAGGAAAATGACTTTGTCAGGAAACTTGGTTTGGTATGGGTATACCAAGTGATGGTACGACCGTACCACCTTTCCCTCTCTTTTTGTAACAGATATATTTGAATCCGTACAAGCATACGAGAATAGTACGGTCGTACGTGACTTATAAAATAGACATTTAAGTCTGTCAAACGACTAGTTTTTAGAAGAACACTTTACACTTTCATTTTCTAACAAGCTAAAACTTGCAAAGGTTCCTTTTCTTGAGAGTTTTCATCTATTTCAAGTAAGTTCAACCTTGTATTCCTTAAATATCTCCTTGTTTGTATTTCTACAATCGAGATATTAGATTTTCTTATTTTGGGATTAGTGTGTGATTAATCCTTGGGGATTAATTTGTATTTGAGTTGATTATGAGATTGATATTGTAAAGATTTGAGTGTAAGCCTAGAAAACACTGGGGTATTGGATTCATTTGGGAATTCATTGTGTAATTGATTGATTTTAGTGGAACCCTAAGTTGAGACTTAGGAGAAAGTGGACGTAGGCAGGAGTTTGGCTGAACCACTATAAATCGCACATGTTGCCATCGTAGGAGGAATTTTAGTTATCATACTATTTATAAATTATCACCTCGAAATGTGCATTTTTCCATAATTCTACATCATCGCCTAATTTTAATAATACAAGGGTAATTTTTCATCACTCGTATCATTAATTTTGTACGTGCTGAAAATGAGAGTGTGACATGATCATTCGATCCAATCCCATGGACATTGTATGCACCCAATTTCCTTTTATTAGTAAAGGACTACCTTGCATTAACATTAAATCTTATCTTTAATTACGCAATCAAATAAGAACTGGTCATACAATAACTAACCATGATCTAATCTTGATTTTTCAACCTTGTTAAGATATTTTAAATCATGAAGTATGACATTTATCCACTTGATAATTCATGCCTTATTACTTTTGAAATCTAACTTCAATGTTTGCTAACTCCCTCTAACTGTGCTCCTTTCATCGAGCAGTCTAATAAAACTACTATAAGGTAGGATTAACTAGTTTTCAATAGGATCTTAATTAATATAAGATAGGTTAATTCTCAATTTAAGTTAATTAAGTACATAAATATACCTTCTTCTCATCAGTCCACCTACGCACACTTAAGTAATCATAGATTAAAATGTTCAACTAGTTTAAAACTCAACTCAATCCTACACAGTCTTAAGCATGTAACATATATCATAAACTAGGTAGGTCTTACACATAAAGCTCAATCATTAGTTATATTTAGGTTATCAATAATTAACAATTATAATTTATTATTAGAAAGGGGGTTATTCATAAGATACAACCTCTATTTTGGACAGTGATTTACACATTATACATATGAATGTTTATTTCCAACGGCTAATGAGCTTGTATTAATATCATATATCATCATAAATAATTTGCCCCTATACAATTGTATACACAAATGTGACAACTAACTAAACAATAAATTTTATACTTACCAGATTGAAATTGGGGAGGTAATAACAACACTCCCTTGTGCTCTAAAACTTAAGTTTGGCAAAGTGTTTCCCTTCCTCCTTCAATTGTTTGGTTAAGTAGTACGAGTATACCTATGTTTTAGGGTCTAATCTCTTTTTCTTTTATTCTCAGTAAGATTTGCTTAACTTTTATACCCTTGATCCACCGCCTCAAACTTAATAATCTATCCATCCATCCCCTTTAAAGCGATAAATTTTATCTCTTTTCCTTTCTCTAATTATCCTGGCCACAATCTTCATTTCTCATATCTTACTTAACACATTTTAATATACTTGGTCAACTTAACAAACTTTTGTTGATTCTAAAATTAAACTCACACTTACTTTTAATACTTAATATTTATACATTATTCTCAATCCCATTTAACACATGAATTCACATATACATGTTCATATAGATTTACTTTTATATTATGAACCATTATGAATTTAAAGTATAATTATTTATTACCCATTAGAATTTTAATTAACAATGATTCATATTTCTACTTGATTAATCATTAATTCATACCATAATTAACTTTTAACATATACATCATTCAATTTATGCATGACAAGCAATAATCATTTAAATGTATTTAGGTATGTGTAAATAACAAATATAACAATACTAATGTAAATTCATTTACTCTAGTAACCCATTATATGAAAACTTGGTTATTCTTATTTAATTTATCATTTAAATTTAATTTAACTCTTTACAATATTATCTACTCATTATAATTTTACTTATTCATAATTTATAATTTTATTCTAAGATGTAATAACTTATCTTAAATAACATGCTCTTCTTTAGTCTAATTAAGTAATTAATTAGAAAACAACATAAACTTATGTTCTTTATAATCATTTTTCACTATTCTATTTCATGTTATTACACTTTTAAATTAAACTATTATGAAATATGCATAATCTAATTAAAATCATTAATTATACCTATTCTAGTATCTATTAATTAATTAACTAATAAGTAAATTAACAGTCATGCCATGAATTGGACAAATTATTTTACATTGAAAGAATTGAATTCTCATACTTAATGGATCAAAATTTAAGATAATACAACCATGGAAATTTCTATTTTTAATACAATTTTAAAAATTTTAACTTTTTGTAGAATCAAAATTCAATACAATTTTGAAGATTTTGAAATCTTCTATTCAAAATGTGAATAACCTTAGTATTTTGGTATGATGAGAGTTAGGTCTTTTTATTTTGTTGCATCTATTGATAATTCGATTCGAGATCATTCGATTTATTGATACTATCAGAAGCCTTGCACTTGAATTTTGGAAATGGATAGAATGGTAAGAAATTTATTTTTAATGGATAAAATGATAAGAAATTTGTTTAACTAAAAATCTAGAATTTAAATCTAAAAAAAATAGATTTTGTCTTCAATAGTAGAGTTATTTATAGTTCAATTTAGAATTGCATTAAAGTTTATTCTTTGAAAAATTTAAATCTTCACAATCGTATTGAAAATAAAAATTTCTATAACCAAATTATCTTGAATTTCAATCCAATTTAATTTAAGGATTCAATTGTTTTAGTATAAAATAATTTAATATAATTCAAATTGATACAACTTAAAGATTATGAATTTAAAAAACAAGTAAAAATTTAAATCAATATATATTGTACCTATAACAAATAAGGCAATAATATAAGTATTTGATTAAAAAGTTCAATAGAGAAAATAGGTTTGAACTAGTTAAGTTACAAGTCTAAGTGTTTCATTATCTACCTTTACTAGTAATAGAATATGTTACATTTGTTGCACATCAGTATCGATTATTTAATTTATCAGTTATATTATTTTCTATAACTATTTTTCAATATTTTTAATTCTAAAAAAATATTATTATTATATATATCATTTAAAATTCTATTACAATACATCACTTTAATCTTAATGAAATTCAATTGTAACACATAATTCTATTTATATTATTATACATATTATTTGAAATTATATTATAAGAAATAATTTTAACTATTATAAAATTATATTATTATACATATCACTTTTATAATGTGACTTTTATCTCTTTAAAATTTAATTATTATACATATAATTTAAAATTCTATTTTAAAATCAACAAATCATGAAATTTTAATTGATATAGTGATATATTCAAATTTAATTGATCAATAGTTATAAAAATTGATTATGTCTTTGATTCTTTATAGTTTATTTATATTAATTTAAAAATTTTAAATTTATTTAAAAATAAACTATAAAATGTAATAATTTTAGTAATATTTTGATAAAAAAGTAAATTTTTATTAACTAAAATTAATATAAGACCTACGAATTAGCCATTAAATTAATAAGAATGGATACTACACTTTATCTTAGCCTAAAACTATACTTCATTAATCTACTTTACTTGACTTTTATGATATAAGTTTGAAAAAGTTAAATTTTGTAACTTGAAAACCTAATATTTTCAAACATGATCATAAATGATACTTTCAAACATGTCTCTTGCAGCTTTTGTAAAGAGTGAACTAAAGACATTAATGTTATTGAATAATGACCTTAGAAGAAAAAAAGAAAAAAAGCCTAAAAAATCATGATTGGTAAAAATTGTATAACCAATTTTTTAATAAAATATAATAAACTGAAATAGTAGCTACTGAAATATGCATTTCATAATTATCTATAAGTTTTATAATTAAAATATAATATCTTCGAAACAATTTTTATAATTAAAATTTATAATTATATAAAAATTTAAAAATATTAATTAATTAATTTATGAATATAAAATCATAATTATTATTGATTATTTTTTATTTTTAAATAAAAAGTAAATAATTTATTTTATAATTTGCATTTATTAGACTTGTTTAAAGTTTGATGAAATTTGTTTGAATTGCACAACTTAAACTCACTCAATTATAAATGAGTTAAATCTAAAGAAGGTAAAATTCAACTCAACTTGACTTGTTTACACATGTGCTAATAATAAAAATCATATAAAATAATAAAAATTTTAATTATTATTGCATTAAAGTTCATTGATTAGTAATTTAATAACACAAAATGTATTTTTATTAATTTAAATGTATAACTAATTTTATGATTAATATTCAAAATTAAGTAAATTAATCATAATTAAAAATGAATGAGTGAATATTACTTTAATTAGTGCATAGTGCATAGTGTAGAAAGTACCATTTTAATGGTAATGTTAATTTCAACTTTTATTTTTTTCTTCTTGAAGTAATTTGAAAAAATTACAAAGAACATTAAAAGAAGATAACAACTAATAGTACAATCTGAGCAAGTATAAAGCATTACTTAATTAAGTATGCCATCTTTTCTTGACATGAAAATCAAAATGGTGTTGTTTTATTCATTCAAGGATTATGTTGGTATTTATTAAAAAATAAAAGGGCATTTAAGGGAAAAAGAAAGAGAAATGACATAGTTCACAATAGACATTATTCGATTTTAATGTATTTTATAGATTATCCTTAATAATTTAAAAATAAAAATAAACAAATTGAATTTTAATTCATGTAATCATATATTCAAATTTAATCAATTAATAGTCCTAAAATTTCAATGTTGATATTATATTACTTATTTATATTAATTTAGAAACTTTAAAAATACTTTAAAATAAATTATAAAATATAATAATTTTAATATTGTTATTTTTTGATAAATTATTTTAAAACTAAAATTAATAAAAGACCTACATATTAGTAAGTACTATACTTTCTTTTTATTAAATGCTCGAGAAAAGTATGCTTCATTAAAATGCTTCTTATAATTTTTATAATGAAAGTTTGGAAATGCTAATTTAACTTGATGTTTCATGTACATAATCTTTATTCCTAAATGCCCCTGTTGTCACACCCATACTTGGCGTAACATGCTTTTGTAGTATAATAAATAACCTCTTAAGAAAGGAAATCATTAATTACACTACAAAGGATGCATACATTTTTTTAGTGAGTAGTATTGATCGAGAATGATTTATAAGTTACTATTCACTAAGTCCTGTGGTGAAAATTTTTCACAGTATAACGTTTGCTTATTATCACTATGACATAACCTAAACATTTTATTTGTTTGTTTTCATGTATCTTATCACATCGCATAATTTGCAAACATTTCATACATGCATATGAGAACATTCTTATTTCATCTATGGTTATCGTCATATAACATCATCATATCATACTTATAAAATATAAGGACAAAATAAACATACATATCATAAAAATATATAATTAAGTACTACTACCAAATGAGTAACTATATATGCTACATAATGAGAATTATGTCTTAGAGTATCATACAAAAGTCCAGACTATCTTGAAGATAGAAATTTTATGAAAATCCCAACCTTCACTAACTGCCGATCAGCCAATCCTATTGTTCCTCGGGTGGCCTAGATCCAAAGTTCATCAAATGATAAATGCTGAGTATATAACTCAGTGGTGCTATAAAAATATATACAAAGCATACTTTTATACAAGAATGACATTTAATGTCAAATCATCAATTAATTTTCACGAGATAATGTATTGATATCATATATGAATGATGACGTATGCCATTGAGAATGCATTCATGCTTTGCACTCTTCCTCTGATTCTTTTATAATATTTCATCTCTTTCTATAATATTATGCACAATTTCAATTCATATTGGAACCCTCTATGTACCAGTACTCATCTCCCATAAGAGGGAATGTAATTGTAAACTGTATGGTTCAATGCGCCCATATTTTTAATTCCAATCAAGAATGTTTCTGTATGATTCCATTGAGGGAATCCATATTTTTAATTCCAATCAGGAATATTGACCTAGTATGCTTCCATTTCATTTTATATCATATCATCACTCTTTCTTTTCTTTCCACCTTATAACCACTTTATAAAATGCAATGAATATGACTTTATGCTTGAATGATTTATGATATAATATGCATATGATGTATTCATGATCGTATACAATGTACATCATGAGATATTAATGATCGTTCATACCCATTTTATGTATATCATAAACATTCCAATATAATAAGATAATTCATGACCCTAAGGAAGGTCATGAAGTAAGAAGTACAAACCTGTCACCAGTTTACCCCTATCAAGTACTTAGGTAGAAGTGTTGGCTTTAGTGTTTGAACCTGTAACATTTCCATTCCATGTCCACTTAGTACTATTATTTACATTTTCATTCAATTTTCATCCAAAATAATCATTCAAGTACCATTCCATTCCATAGCATTCCATACTTCACAATCAAAGGATAAATGTTTACACAAGTCATACATATGTATTAAGAATAAATATGTCTTATTATGTCTATAACATGAATAAATAAATGGTATTAACTTTATTTTCTTTAAGTATAATAATAAATTATAATGCTTAAATAAGCATAATAGTAAGTTTAGATGCCTTAAATTTACCTTCCATAAATGGCTAAACTATGTTATGTAAGTTACTATTCATTTGGGAAAGGGCACTATTCAAAGGTTACTATTCATATGGTCAAGGCCACTATTCATAGCTTACTATTCATTTGGTACAGGTTACTATTCATTTAGTCATTTTTACCTATGTTGGATTTGCAATAGCATGAACATAACCATTCATTTAAGTATGTAAAATAAGTTCATTTGGTGAATCATATTAGTACTTAAAGGTCCATACAATTTATGCATTAACATATTCTACCTTAGTGCAACCATCTTCATTACATGAGCATTTTGGCCATGTAAATTACTTCCAAAAAGAACAAACCATATACCAATGGAAACTAGACTTAATAAGCTTTAATTTGAGCTATTACTTGAAATTTTTAGAATTCATTTAAGCTATCAAATTATAAAAGACTGTATATAAAAATTTTCTGCCTAATTTCTACTTAAATGGAACAGTCCTTATGACGTGATTTTTTGACCTAGAAAATGATCTTAGAATTTTACGAGCTTAGTACCATTGGAAACTAGATTGAAAGAGGTTTTTAATGGTATATTACAAAATTTTTTTAATAACATTAAGGGAGTAATGTAATTATTATAAACCCTTAACTTTGCTTTTAAGGTCCATTTCTTGCAAACACTTGCATATATTATGTATATCTCTTTCGTTAAGCATCCAAATTGCTTGAAAATTTTACCAAACTAAATAAACACATACATATACATGTTATACACACTTATAAGCCAAATTTACCAATCATTATGCATTTAAACCCAACCTAAGGTAGCCATACACTACCATACCCACATGCTGCCCCTATAGCATTCATTTATGTATATTACATGCAAACTCATTCCAATTGCATTCAAACTTTATTTTCATCATTCTAAAACCATGATTCATAATCTTTACACATAATTAGATGATTTATGAATCAAAACCAAATTATAAAGATCAATTTCAAAGAGGCATAAAATTGGGCAGCAAGCATTTTCCATGCAATTTCTCACTTCCAATCTACTTTCCATGCATGTTTCATAATCTTCTCCATAAATTATCACTTCTAGCAATACATACACATCTAATAAAACATCTTTAGAGTCACTTGCATGTAGGTTACCTAAGGTTTTCATAAAATCAATTCCATATACAAAACTCAATCAAAACACTTTAATCATGCAAACCAACCTTCCTTTTTCACTTCCTCTTATGATTCTATCAAAATTGATATATATTCATGTACTTCTATACTTGGATGAATTTTCCAACTCCAATAGCATAAGTTACATCAAAGATTAAGAAGTAATAAGTATGTATACAATGAAAATTAATCAAAAATAACATGAAAATATAATTTTACATGAAAAATTACCTTAGAAATTATGATTTTCTTAAGGTAGAATGAAAGGGAATGAAGAAGAAGAGGTTTGCTAATTGAAGAAGGAAATGGTTATGGAAAATTTAGTTTTCCCCTCTCATAACCATTTTTATTTTGTTTTTTAATTAATTAATTTTAATTAAGGTCAAGGAAGTGTCCAATAGGAATGTGACACTTGTCACCTTCTAATTGGTTCCTTCCTTAAATTATCTCTTTTTCTTAATGTTTAATTATGATTTTCATGTCATGCATATCAATATATATATGATACACATCTCAAATCATACATGCATATTTCTAATTTCCAAAAATACTCTTCTTATTAAGTGAAATTACCATTTTACCCTTAATTATAACTTAACTTATTTTTAATTCTAACTTCATTAATACTTTCTAGTATACATTCTAACATACACTTTCTCATAGAATAACATATTTAACATATCAAAGCATCACATTTCACTTACGAATTTCTTTGTAAAGTATCATTAAGAACACTTTTCATTATCATTCAAAAGGCATACTATAAAACATGCATATTCCATTTTCATCACTTTAATCATACCCTTACCTCTTTTCACTTTAAATTTCATACCTGATGGAATTTCCTTCATTAATTTCATATTCATAAGCATTTAGAACATATCATGATATTCATAAATCATAGCTCAATCATGCATTTCATGCTTCATCCATTCATTTATTCATGCATTCATTCTAACTTATGCATAAAATGCAAACATGAGAAGGTGCTATGAATGCAGACATGACACCTATGAACTCATTCACTTCTAGGCATTCCACTCTGGTAAGAGATTCTAGAATCAAAGATTACTACATGCATCATTGAGATAAAACCCATACATTTAATCTGGGGTGGTGAATCCTTTATTGATATACAAATATCATTGTATACTAGTACTGTACTATGCATCCATATGTATACTTTAGATAACTCATGTCATAGTGAATGGGAATCACTCCTTAATAAAAGTATAACATGTGCTGATCTACCTATATTAATAATGTCCAATCTTATTAATACTATGATTAGGATAATTTAGATATTGAACATTTGTATACAATAAGAATCTCATATGATAAACTCTTTATGAATTTCCTTTGTACTGTTCCAATACCTTGGACTTCATTATTTAGTTTTATACTCTAACTAAAATAAGTATATAAAATACTGCACTTAAATAATAAATAATACCTTTTATTGATTAAATATTCAATTAGAAATACAACATGATGCTCTAGAGCATACATTAACAAACTCCTACTTGCGCTAGAGGCAATCATTCATGAACTTCAACCCCATTGAAGATACATGCCTATCATGGTTGGTCTATGTTAATGCTTCAGTGAGAGGTTCCACCATGTTTTATTGTGTGGGAATTTTGTTAACCTTTACTTATCCTCTACCAATGATCTCTTTAATCATATGGTATCTCTTGAGTACATGCTTAGACTTCTGATGTGACCTAGGCTCTTTTGCTTGTGCTATAGCTCCATTATCATCACATAATAGAGGAATAGGACTAGCACTCTAAGGAACCACTCCAAGTTCATTAATGAACTTCCTGATCTAAATAGCTTCTTTAGCTACATTCGATGATGCAATGTACTCTACTTTGTAATTTCTTATATACAACTCTTCCAAATGATAGCACTACCATTCATTATGAACATATAACTTGATTATGATTTACAATCATATTTATTTGATTGAAAACTAGCAACAAAATATCTAGTTAAATGCAAATCACCCTCTCCATATACTAAGAACATGTCCTTAGTTCTTCTTAAGTACTTAAAGATATTCTTGACAGCCGTCTAATATTCCTCTCCATAATTGGATTACAAGCTACTTGTAACACTCAAAGAGAGTGCTATATTAGGTCTAGTACATGACATAACATACATAATTGATCAAATTGTAGAAGCATATGGAACCCTAGTCATGTGATCTTTCTCCTCTTATGTCCTTGGACACCAAGCTTTAGAAGGATATTTACCATCTACCATAGGAATATGACCCTTCTTGGAAAGATCCATGCTAAACCTCTTTAGCACTTTATCTATGGAAGTATAATATGAAAGACCAATAAGCTTCCTTGATCTATCTTTATAGATCCTTATGCCTAAAATATAAGCAGCTTCTCCTAGGTCTTTCATGGAGAATTATTTGGATAATAAAACTTTTTCATTCTACAAAAAAGCTATATCATTTCCTATGAGTAGTATGTCATCTACATACAACACTAAGAAAGCAGTTGCACTCCCACTGGCTTTCTTGTAAACACAAGGTTCATCAACATTTTGAATGAAGCCAAACTCTTTAACTACTTCATCAAAAAATGAATGTTCTAGCTCTTAGATGCTTGCTTCAATCCATAGATGGATCTTTAAAGTCTATAAACTTTATTGCTATCAATGGATATAAAACCATCAGTATCATACCTACATTCACATCATCCTTGCATGGTTGCATTTTATGTATGAATTAGAGTGAATGAATGGTTAATTCATGAATTGTATGAATGTGTAATGATCCATGAATGCTTTGATATTCTATGTGTACTGTTGAATATGTTAAAGATGAAGAAAATTCCATGTGATATAGAATTTATAGATAAAAGAATGAAAAGAAAGTGAAAAGATGATTAAGGTGATTAAAATGAGTTATATATGCCTTATAATATGCATTTAGAATGTTTTTATTGAATACCTTAAATGAAGCCTTATGATGGAATTTATAAGTGAAATGTGATGCTTTGGTATGCTAGACATGTTATTCTATGAAAATGTATATGTTAAAATGTATAAATAAAAGTGTAGGTGAAATTATAATTAAAAATATGTTAAGGAGTAATTAAGGATAGAAATGTCATTTCATAAAAGGTGAAGGGTAAATATGGAAACTAAATTTATGTATGTATGTGGCAATGTGATGTATGTCAATTTACATGATGTTTTAGTTGTTTTAAGTTGATAATTAGTGCTTATTTTGTTAGGTTTTATTTTATTTTTATGGAATTTGATGTGTTTGTTGAGTGTGTAGAGTTAGAGGAGCAAACAAATGAGGAACGAAGAATTTTTGGACTAAAAGAGCAAGTCACGATCATGACATTCAAAGTCACAATCATGATAGAAAGTGAGGAAGAAATTCTTTGGAGCAAGTCACAATCGTGATAATCAAAGTAACAATTGTGACATTCAAAGTCACGATCATGATAGATGCATGCTAAAGCTGAGAAAACCACTTCTGAAAGTCATGATCGTGACTCCTTAGTTATAGGCCAAATTTAAGCATGATTTCTGTAGCAGATTAAATGAAGAAAGTGGGTTCTATGGGAGCAAAAATAAAATGCATTAAAAGAAGACTCATGGGCAATAAAACCTACAACATGGGAAGAATTATGGGTGGAGAAATTAACAAATCCAAGTTGGGGCTAAATGCCACTTCCACTCAAGGATTAAAAGGAGGAAGCAAGGAGCAAATAAGGGCATGGAATTCTGTAGAGTGTCTTCTTTGTTTTTGTTCTTCATTTTTTCTATGTTTTTTTGTTAAGTCATAAGTGGCTAAGTTATTTCTTATAGGAATTGGATCTTGAAATCCCTTGTTAGCATAGTTGACTGTGCTTGTTAAAATACTATGAATGTTTAATTCTAGAGATTGAGAAATGAAATTTGATGCTTTATGATTACAACAAGAGTTTAATCATAAAATGCTTGAACATTCAAGTTAGATTGGTGTGTATGAGAGATCTACATATTCATTTAGCTCCTTTATGATTGCTTAATGGTTCCTTTAATTAAATTGAGTGGCATGGCATGGCATATGCATGGCATGTGAAATGAATGGCATATCATATGTATGATATGTGAGGTGATGCAAAACATGATATATGTATGACATGTGACATGGATGATATACCATATGCATGACATGTGAAATAGATGGCATATCATATGCATGATATATAACATGACATATGCATGACATGTGAGGTGAATGACATGTCATGTGCATGACATGTGAGATGATGTATGGCATGGCACGTGCATGACATGATATAGTGCGTATGTACAAAATGACATGGCATATGAATGACATGGCATAATGAGTGGCATACCATATGCGTGATATGTGAAGTGATGTATGGCATGGCATATGCATGACATGACATAGCAGTATATGTGTAGTAGCATGGCATATGCATGTCATGGCATAACGGTGCGTATGTGAATAGGTATTCAACATGGTATATGACATGGCATACGACGTGACATGGTGTATAACATGTGACATGGCATGGCATCATGGTATAATGACATGTGAAATGACATATATATGCATGGCATATAATTTGGTGAATGGCGGGTTACGTATTGTATTGCATATTTATATGTATAAGCATACAAAATATGGTATGTTATGGCATGGCATATGCATGACATGGCATATACGTGTGTGATGTGTGATGTGACATGGCATGTGACATGATGACATATATTTAGGCAAATATAAATCCATTCACGAACGAAAATAATAATGGCTGTGAAAGGGATCGAGGAAATTAGGGGATACACACGGGAAATAGGGGGAATTATTACAAAACAGATAATAATCCTATCCTAATACACAAATGTCCTTGCATACATATTTTGGGACGTTAAGTAATGTCCCTTTCCTCCTTGGGTACTATTCACCTCGGGTTGCACGAGCCAAAAATGCATGATGCGAATATGCAAAATAAACATAAATAAATTCATTAGTGGCAAATGAATTTAGGATTTATTTGATTAGTCCAATGCCATGTGAAAAGCATGAACCAAGAGTCAAAATCCAACAATTATTTGGCAATAATTATATGAATTTATACAAGCTGGATCATGAAAATTCAATTTTATAAAAGTAATTTTAGGTAGAATTATTTTTATTTAATCATAGAAAATTAATTAGGAGGGCTAATATCACACAAAATTACTAGAGATAGCCACTCGACCAATTAATTCTAATCCTTTCAAAAATTGCATTTTATAAGAGTAAAAATGGCTTTTTATTGTAAAAATTAATTTTTAGGCCAAAATTATTTAAATGTAATTACTTTATGAAAATTCCAGAATACTTGAGCCACTATAAAGCTCAAATACTATTAGACATATCAAAATATGATGAAAATACGGGTTGAAAATACATTTTTCTGGAAAGATGTGAACTATGCATGCCACGTATAGACCTATGTGTGCTACACATAGGCTATGTGTGGCACACATAGGCTATGTGTGGCATACATAGGTGGACATGTAGCACACATAGCTTCTGGATCTGCAAGAAAATGGAAACTATCAGTATAAAATCAAACTACAGATAAAATCCAACAACTTTAATGAAGACAGTACCTCATTTTGACCTTGGATCGGCCTTCGATTTGTAGCTCAAACATTTAATTGTGTAATTAAATGAAATAATTAATTTTAAGGCTAAAATCAATTAGATCTAAGTGATTTTTGACAAATCCAGAACCCCAAATGCATGGAGAAGCTACTAGAGTCACTGGAAAAATCAGATCCGAAGCGGATCAAGTGAAAAATGACGTTTTCTGTGAAAACTGGGATCTATGTTTGCTGCACATAGATCTATGTGCACCACACATAGGCTTATGTGGCATACATAGATGTATATGTGGTGCACATAGTTTGAAAAATAGGAGAAAAATCAAAGATTTTTCAGCAGAAACCCTAGATTCGACCTCGATCTAGGTAGATTGGACCCGAAAATAGGGTTTTACTTCGTGGATTTGCATCCAACACATGAAAACAATTTTAAAGCTAAAATTATTTTAGATCCGACATGTTTTAAGGTAGATCTAGGACACCGAAGGCATGGAAAGGCCTTGAATGCCACTGGAGTGGCCAGATCGGGAAGAAAACCGGTAAAAATCGAGTGAAAAATGGCCTTTTCTTTGAAATTTGGGGCCTATATGTGCAGCATATAGGCCTATGTATGCCATACACGTGCTACATATGGTGCACATAGGACTATATGCACAGCATATAGTCCCAAAAATTAAGCAGAAACAAGAAGAAACGAAGGAAAATTGGGAGATTTACCTCTAGGCAGCAGATCTTCTTCCTTGACTGCGTTTTGAGCATGGAAATTTTGTAATTTTTGAGGCAAATTCGGGATCCCTTCTTCAGACCCCAAGCTCTATATTTATAGAGCAATTTTTGAGCATGGAAAATTTGTAATTTTTTGCCCAGATTTGAAAAATTCAAAGGCTATGTGCGCCATACATAGCCTATGTGCATCGGATGTAGTGCTATATGCGGTGCACATGGTTTTTAACTTGTCTGGTGGGGCCCACTGGGGTTGCATCGGGATGTGCACCCCATGCCCCATTAGCATCATTTTACATGCTAAGGCAAGGCTCCCAACCAAACATCTTTTTAAGCTATATGCGGTGCGCATAGGGCTATGCGCGGTGTATATAGCATTTTACCCCTCTCCGTTTTGCCTCGTCCAGGCAAAACAAGATGTGAGAGATATGTCAAAAAAGCATCATTTGACATTCTAAGACATTCTCATGAAGAAAACTTTTCCGGATTTGGTCCCGAAAAGGCTCCCGATAAAACGTGATAAAACATCTTTTCCTTTTAAATAATGCATGCATGCACTATTCACCCTATGCATATTTTGCCTCGTATGGGTAAAATATAATGCGTGCAACATGTCAAATATGTGTTAGTTGACATTCTAAGGTATTGGGCAATGCGGCCCACATCCCGTTTGGTACCGAAAAGGTTCTCGACCAAA
>CANYBF010508240.1:0-10888 GCA_948192965.1 Dalechampia spathulata
AGCGGTGTCTGATATGGAATGGTTGAAGTCAAACCAATATTTAACCACCTAATATTTGGGTAATCATTATGTATAACTAGATACCACTCATGATTTACATGTTAAATATAAGATTTAACATGTTGCCAACATATTAGGAACCCAAGAGGTCACACACTTTCAAATGAGGAATCAAGCTTAAAAGGGCATTTTCGTACTTTTAGGAAAAGTTGAAAATCACTTATGGAAATTAATCTAATACCTTATGGACTTAACATTTAATGCTTAGAAGTCCATAAGGTATAAGTTAGGCTATTGGGTTGGGCTATGATATGGCAAGTGACAGTCACATGCCATATTAGTCACAGACGGGCCCAGGCCTGACTTAGGCTGAAAGGGTTTCAGCTTAACCTAATTTTGGAGTATAAATATGTTGTTATAACCAAAATTAGGTCAAGCCACACCACTCTTCTTCCTTTGGCCGAAATTACACTCTTCTGCAGAAGGAGAATTTGGCCTTCACAAGAGCAATTGTGAGGAAGTCAAAAATTCCATAAGTTTTTCTTCTTTTTCTTTGCTAGTTCACAGGAAAGGAGATAGAAGTAATTGGTTGCTTGCTTGGACATCCTTGTTTCATATGGATACTATTGGAGGCTACCTATCTTGGTGGTTTTTGGTTTACTACAACCATAAATGCTTAGAGATAAAGAACGAAGGACATCTGCATTGAATGTAAGAGTTACTATCAAACTGTCACTTCTAATATCTAAAATGGTTTCTCTGTGTTTTGATGCAAAGATCTTCTTTTGGTTTGTTGTTTTAAAATGAAAATTTTAAATTTCTTTTGCTACTTAATCACTAAACAAACCAACACAAAGTTCATGTTTTGCAACATCTTCTCTATGGTAAGGATTACTTGGCATAAGCATGACTCAGGTTCTCAAATGGTAATGATCTAAAAACCAATCATAAGAGGGATATCTTCCTTGAAGTAAGCTAATGCAACCTCATCATCGGCAACAATAGTGACCACACCCTCCTTATGTGAAAACTTGATCTTTTAGTGTGGCCAGCTCAAAAGCAAAGCAATGAACATGAGGATGTCCAAAACTGTTAACTCCACCATTCATTCAATTGGCCTGACTATAACAGTGTTAGTAAAGGTACTAGTCACCTCCAGCTTAGACTCATCAAATGCCTTGATGATAGTCTTTGATGGCTTCAAATCTAAATGATGGTTTCCAATCTTGGGTAACACCTAAGAGGATAGATATTGACAACTGAACTATCATCCACCATGATATAAGGAGTAGAGAAGTTCATGATGTGTACTTTGATGAAAAGTGCCTTGTTGTGATGGATACCCTCGACCAAGAAATCCATATCAAAGAAAGTAATCATGCTTGAATTCAATGCCTAATTTACCAACTAAATCTTCATGCTAAAGGCAAAGGCAGATGGAGAATCCTTATGCTAGAAAGTGCCTTGATGATAGTCCATCAATGTTGCTAAGAAGATAGCATTAATTCCTAGATACTAATGGTAGCCTACATATTCTTCAATGTATTGATAATGATGTTCTTAGGTTAAGTAACCTCTTTACCCTTATCAGTAGGTTGCAAAGCTAGAGCATTACTTGGATTAGCCTCATCCACAGCAAGTCTAGCCTCAATCGTGTTTTTTGAGGCATCTGACCTCTTCTTAAGGTTAGTAGGAGTGAACACCTTACCATTATGGGTCATGTTGTAAATCCTAGAAGACATCTTATTGGCATCCAACCCATTTTTCTACTTAGGAACCTTAGGTGCTAATTTAGCTGATTTAGGAGTCCTAGTTGACTAACCTTTCTTTAGTTTCTAAACCCTGGCCAATTTAAATGTATTAGAATTGTGAGCAACTATAGACTCATCTTTTGAGTGGTCATACCAAATGTCAATGACACCAACATCAAACCCACCACCAGGTCTGAAGCTAATAGTAGGAAGCTGAGCAACTTCCTCACTGTCATGGGTCAAGTGTGAAACAATGCTTATGGACCTGTGCGACGCTCGTATCTGGACACAACCTTCAACAAGCCAGCTGATTAATTACAACTGTAGGTACAAAAGGAGGTTAGCTCCCATATAAAGGATTGTCACAATTTCAGGACAAGCACTTCTAGGCACATCATAGACAAGCATCACATGCAGCATAACATTCATCCCACAATCACAACAAGGTAACACATAGCATTGGCATATAGAAGGATAATGGGACATGGATGAATAAGGCTACTTCTGTCATTGATAAACACTAGGTCATAAGTAATTGATTTACATACTCTATGACTAGCTTTTTGGGAATAACAACAACATACATTCCTTCTAACCTTGTTCTACCCATTTTTTTTTACATTAAAAACCCTATCCGTCACACTCACTACCGAAGGAAGTGAAAGAGCTAAGAATTAAAGATTCTGGGAACCCTGATTGGATCATGTAGGTGTAGTTAGCTTTATGGTAGTTGCAATGGGTTTGTTTTAGTAGAGAGTTTTGATTTTTTGAGATCTTCAAGCTCACTCAAGTCTATAAGGTCCTGAATGACCCACCTGAGAGAGGGATACTCATCAATGTTAAGACCATGATGTTGATGGTAATGACAATAGGTTTTGGTGTGTATTGAGGCTGTGGGTGGTGTTTGAAGTTTGGCTCTAGTGATTTAATGAGTTTGGCTTTAAAGAGGCACCTAAAAACCTTTGAAAGTGGCATTCCAAGATTTGAGTACCTCCAGGGTTAGCTAGTTTTTTGAAGGATTGGATTTGGTGACTACAAGTCATTTATGTGAAGGGATTTACATGGTGACTGGGTCTATATGGTTGCCTTAGGTTTAAGGATGGAAGGCTCCTTCTTCTTAAACCTCTTGGTTTACTCGATGCATTGTCCAACGAAGTAGATGTCTTCAAAAGTGTGGAACATTTGATACTTCAGCTTATCCTAATACAGTAGCAGTGATCCCATGATAAGCTTATTAACCAACACGACCTTATCCATCCATTGGCTAAAGTATTCCATGAATGACTAATTAAACTTCTACTTCACTATCTCCAAATCCAATAGAGTGACATCAAAATAGGATTTGAACCCATTCTTCTTATAAAATGCAATGTAGAAAGGCTTCCTATCGTACCCCTTATAGCGTAACATAGAATATTCAACAGCCTCTAAATAAGTGAAAACTATTAATTATCCTACAAATGTAAAATCCTTAATTAAGCTTCATTCGTAGGGATATAATGATATATACTTAATAAACATGAATGCAATTATTTACTACCTTGGACACATATACATAGTTGCATAATTACATAACTCAGGAGTACTTGATGCTTTTGAAACTTTGATATATAAATAGTCATGTTGATTTAATACCTCTGGATTTATATACTTCCTAGTAAACTTTCAACCTATGTTTATGAAATGACAAATGCTGAGTATTTCACTTGGTGGTGCTATATAATAAGTGCATAATAACAATATCATAAGCATACATCATTGCTTACTCAAATACTTGCTGTACCATCATATAGAAATACAAAATATCTTAATAATAAGTATTGTTGATAAAAATCACCATAATATAGCATTAAAATTCCCCCTTAACTCAATAATAGTTCAAATATCATGGAACACTATTTTACAAACTAATAACATCGCCCGCTTTCCGTTGATGTTTGTAGAAAATACTTATTTCATGGTATGTAAGTCATCAATGTCATTTCTATCAATTAAATAATATTGTAACCATGACTATTCATAATCATAACCATAATCAGCATAATTATTTGTAATAAGATAATACTACATGTAAGATAACATTAAATGAAATCATAGTAACACTTTTGTATCAAATTCAGCAATCATAATGAACCTTTGTCAAAATAACATTAAGAACATTGACTACCTATTTTTGTATAATGCCATATTACATTCATAATGAATAGTTACTGTATGCATTCATATCATGCATTTACTTTCATTTTGCCTTTACTTTTTCAACATAATGTAGAATGTTATGGAAACATGAGTATAAATACTACAAATAGTCATTTATGACTTTGTCTATGTAAAATACTGTATATAAACCATCATGTCTCTATAAACATTGATATAAGTACACTTGTAGTGTACCTATAATAACATTGTCTTTCACTTTATTGTAATTAAGGAATAATGCATGATTGCATGTATGTAATCTTGCTATGCATTCTCCCTCTAATTTTCCTAAAACATTTTATTTCATTTATGTATGATTGTGCATAATCTTGTATTGGGTCCTGCATGTACTGGTACTCAATTTCCTGTAGGAATACAACATTTCTCTATGGTTTTATGAAAAGAACCCATCATTGCTTTGTGGTTCCATATAGGAACAATACTATATGATTCCTTGAAGGAATCCATCATCTTTATGATCCAATACGCTTTCAAAGCATATAGCTTTGTATCATTTATGTTTCATTTCTCTCATTTTCCACCTTATATCCTCTGTATGATATGTCATGAATATGAATATGTATGTAAATGATTCATGATGTGATACATATGGGTTATGCTTAATGTCATGATGAAAATGGAAATTAAAAAAGTATGACATTAATCTTCCATCATAAATCGTTATTCATAATCCACATCAATTGATATTTCATGAATAAAGAAAATAGATATCATATAGCATCTCAGTACCTATGGCAATTCACCTGCCGACCTCATTTAATAGACTGAAATATCTTAAAATATAGACTTGTATAGTCTGGTATTCATTTTCAATATAACAACTACTATTCAAAAACATGATATATGCATCATCACATAATAATATCCTTTATTCCATAAATTTTCAATAATGCATAAAACATCATTATAAGAAAACATTAATAATTCATTTCCTATGTAAACTCATCATAAGGTATTCTAAGTATAGTAAATAAATAAATAAATGACTATAGTGTACTTTTTACACCTTTCCATTATTGATTGAGTTATCAATTGTGGAAATCTTAAATAGTGTAAACCTGTTTAGACAATTAGTAGTCACTGTCATTGTTCCTTTATTGAGTATGTGACAAATGTCATTATTCATGTAATTAGTAAAGCCGATTACATTTTGCATAAACTTTCTCACCATAAAGAATTTATTGTAATTAGACATATCCATTTCATATAGTTATACTTTAATTTCTAGTCATGATAGTTATATTTGCACATTTTCATGTCATAGCATTACATTCATCATAAGTAGTAATTCTATATGCTTTTTTGTCTAATTAAGTGTCTTGAAAAAATTACTATTTATCATGAATCTCTAATCATTATTGAATCATATTTGAATAAGTCATAAGTAATTACCTTTATTTATATCATTACACATCCATGTATTCAAGTATAGATGCATATATAAGTCATACATGTAATTCGACCATCCTTAATGTCCTAGTCATTTTTGTATTTATTAAGTATACTTAAATACCATTGAACTCCATTTGATAACATAATAGACCATTAACCTTATTCATGTCTTAACACCTCTACATATTCAATTACATGCATATAATTAAGTCATAAATAGGCATTCTAGCATGTAGGTCATGTATCTTGATCAATTTGACATGTAAGGAACATTAATCAATCATGATTCAAACATAAGACATTAAGGTCAATTTATATCTCTAAGTGTATATACATGTATATAATAATGAATAATGAGGTTTAAGTACAAATAGCTTTAAGTTAGGAAACTTAGAATATACATTCATTAAGTTGCCAAATATACAAGGCATGTTACCATTCATTTAGCAAGGTGTACTATTCATTTGGTATGTTACATTATTCATTTGGCCATTTTCTTTCATGAAATCTTCATGTTTTCACCTTACTTGTTCATGCCTTTATATGACCTTATAAGACAAGTTCTGAACCATGAAAGGCACTCACATTTAAGCCATCATCTCATGCTCATATCAAAGTGTAAATCTAAGCAAAGAAGATATCAAAACATAAACATTTAAGGTATGCAACTTAAACTTATGAAAACCAGAAAATGCAAATACCATTTCTGTGTGTACTTGGACTAAATGATTTTTTAAGCTATCCTCTCAGCCTTTAGTATAAACAAACCATATACCATTAGAAACCAAATTCATCAAGCTTTCATTCAAGCTATAACATGAAAATTATCTCATCCTTTAGAACCTCTAAAAGTAAAAAGGTTGCATGCCTTACATATCTTGCCAAAATGCACTATTTTTATTACCATTCATGTATAATTGTACATGATGTCCCATTTTCATATACCTTAATGACCTTGAACCTAAGCATCCTATATACCATTGGAACTAGACTCAATAATCTTTAATTATATGTAATTTTTGGAAATCATTAAGGTTGGTAAAAAGTAAATTGACGTAAGCCATCAAGTTCTGCCAAAATAATCCGATTTTACGTACATTTGCATTCCTTTATCCATTTAGCATCTAAACCACCTTAAAATCATACCATACTAAATATACACATGCATATACATGTAACACACATACTTAAGCCCAAATAACCAGAAATAATGCACTTAAACACACTCTAAGGCAATGTGTACACCAAGTTCATCAAGTAAGCACTAAGGCTACCTACTTTTCATCTTTTAGCATTTTCATAACATAATTTCATTTTCCATGCAACCAAGATTTTTTTTTCTTCCTTCTAATGCCATATTCAATCATATTTACACATAGTTACATTACTTACACACACTTATCCTTTTAAATAAAAAGAAACCAAAAAGTGCACTTTTGGATAGCAAGCATGCACTTTAACATAACTTCTCCTTTTTCTATTTTTCATACATATATTCATGATTTTTGCCATATTTTATCACTACCAACATCTCATACACACTTTAAACAGTAACTATATCATCATTTATAAGCTACTCAAGTTAGGGTTTGCATGAAATACTCACACATTCACAAAGCTCATATCGGTTGGTTCAAACATGCATTTTCAACATCCCTCTTTCATTTTCTTTCATTATTTTGTTCAAATTTCATGCATATACATATCATTCCTCAACTTGGTCAAAAACCTTTACATGCATTAAGCATTAACTATATCAAGGAATAACAAGCAAGAAGCATGTATAAGATGAAAACTAGCTTAAAACACCATGAAAAATGAAATCTACATAGGAAATTACCTTGGAGAAGTGATTTTTCCTTAAGCTAGAACAAAGGAGGAAGAGAAAGAGAAAATCTTGAATGGAGGAGGAAATAATATGATAAAACTGACCCTCCCTTCCACTTTTATTTATATTTATTTTATTTAATATTAAATTCAAAGGACAGGACCAATCATGTGTTGACACTTATCAACACTTACTTATCTTACTTATTCCATTTTAATTCTTCTTTTAATTAATTATTATTACATCATTTTTACATCATGTTCACATAAGCATCAAACATGTCCTGCATTACATGAATGCACATACATACCATACATAAATTGGTTTCTAAAATTACCCTTTTCTTTTCATGAAATGACATTTATATCCTTAATTACTACTTAAGTTATAATAAATTCTAACTTCATTTAAACTTTCATTTACATATTATAACATATACTTTCTCATAGAATAACATGTCTAACATGTCAAAACATCACATATCACATATATATTCCATCATTAAGCTTCATGAAAAGCATTCAACATAAGCATGCCAAATTCACATCCATAATGCATTTTATGTACATTTTCATCACTTTAACCATCTTCTCACTTTCTTTTCATTTCTTTCTTTACAAATTCCATATCATATGAAATTACTTCATCATCTATATCAATTCATAATATTTTCTTCATCTCAATCATTCACAAATCACTCCTTTTGCATTCTCAAAGCATAAACATATCATATATATTTTTCTTATGCTTACAACTTTTCTATATATACTCTCTTTCTCTTTTTCACCTTTCAACTAAATAAATAATGTATGTATATACATAATAATTCACATTAGCACCTTAAGAACATTTAATTCACTAATAATCAGCCTTAAGTCCTTTTTCATTTTATTACCATCTAACATGCATAAATCATATTCTTACCTTACCTTTATAGATACTTTCATAACTTTAAACATTTTCTATACTTCATGTATTCTCTTACCATGAAATACATGCATATATATACACTTTGATATTTAACATAATTAATTCATGCTTGCACATCATTATAGCATGATTATAAAATACATATGCATGCATGAATTTAAGGTTCATATGAGGGTGTGACACTTCCACTCATCTATGGTTACCTTGTTAAAACTATGATACCAGACTAGTGCTGGTCCCTCCAATGAGATGAAGAACAATCAGATTATCTACTCATGGTGCTCATCATCATAATGTATGTCTTTAAGTGGTTCTTTGGATCCCCAAGCTTATTGTACTTGGGAACATTTAAGCTTTAACTTAGTAGGTAGCCCCTTAATAGCTCTAATTGAGAACTCATCAAAATCAAGATTGGAGCCCATCTCCTTGGTCTTAATGATAGACTGCATTTGTTTAATCTTGTATTCTAATACAAAGGTCTTAGACTTGTGATCATCATGCATGTGGAGCAAGACATCATCATCCATCTTGACATTATACAAATTCATCACTTTCCCCTTATCCTTCATGGGAGCTAGTGAGATGATGAAATCTCCAAGGTTGAGAGCTTTTTGAATGTTTTATTATAGATGATTCTTCAAGTCAATGGATAAGAGCTGGGCTATCAATTGATATATTAGATGTTGGATAGTAATGAGTGAAGCATCATCCAAAACAGAGTAAGAAGTCTTAGATAAAGAAGTAACATTCTTAGGAAGTTATGGGTCTGACATGTTTTTGTTCATGATAGAAAAATTTAGTATGGATGCATATCTATGCATATATGGTTGCATATAATGAGATATATAGAATTTATACATGACCTAGGCTAGGAAACATCTAGCACTATGGTTACGAACAAAACCAATTAGTGAAAATTACATGAGTATGCATGTATGCATGTTTGATAAAAAACGCAGAAAGGTTAGTGAACATGTAGCACATAGCAATGCTCCCTACCACCCTTATACGTCCATGAAGCCTAGTTGGTCCAAAATGTCTTAAGTGGGATACTAGCCTAGCGTTACATTGGGAACTTAAGGTATGAAACTCTCAACATGTAAGGCAAGCAAAGATTCATCATTGCTTGATCATATGAGGGATGTCAACAAAAATTTGATAGCATTTTAGAATGACCACTTTACTATGATAAGAGTATACCAATTGCATAAGCATGAGGTTATGCAACCATCATATAATTATGATAGAATTTTAACTCTCAGCAAAGCAATATGAGATGAGAAAATAAGCTAAATTTTATGACACCCAAGGCTGACGAGGGTAGGGAGTGGACACTGGTGCTAGAGAGAGCATGGATAAGAAGCAGCTTCTATTAGGCTTCTAGGCAAAGGGGCATATGAATGAACTGATCCCTCTCCTGGAGAAGAGAGATCTTGAGACTATGTAGGGATTGGACTGAATAGTTATGTGATTTCAAGATTGTACTAGTATGAGACTGTATAATTGAGAATAGCTCAATTGATTTCAAGATTGTGCGGGTATAAGACAGTGTAATAGAGAATAACCTAAGCAATTGGATAGGTACTATCCATACGAATAAGGTGAACCTACCTTTTCGATGCTCATTCCTTAAGAACTTCATAGTTAAGCATGATTGGCTTAGAGTAATTATAAGATGGATGACCTCATAGGAACTTTCCTTAAGAAGCATGTAAGTAAGGATAAAGCATGCTAGAAAGGTGTTATGTTGGGTGATATGTGCTATTACGTGTTATGTTTTGATGAATTTTAGGTTGTGTTTAGGTATTAATGTGTTATATTTTACTTTGATCATTGTGTTTTTTTATTAGAATTTGATCTGTGTGCTAAGTGTGTAGTGTTAGGAAGCAAATAAGAAGAAACAAGAAAATTTTGTGCATGGAGAAGCAACTCCATGATTGTGGAAGAGGAGCCAGAATGAAAGGAAGCTCTTAGAATTTTCCACGATCGTGGAGTGCACAGAAATTGCCCGAGACCTACTGGAATTTTCCACGATCGTGGACTTCAACTCAATGATCGTGGAGTCCAGGCAGAAGCCTAAAGAAAGCTACTGGAAAAATCCATGATCGTGGACTTGAAATTATTGGGTCAAATAGAAGACAACTTGACAGAAGATAAAGGGAAGAAATGGAGTCCATGTGAAAGAAGAAAACAAAACCCTTAAAGAGCATTAATGGGAAATGGAGTCCACATTATAAAGGAGTGATGGGTAAAGAAAGGGACAAAAATCTCAGCTGGAAAAGAAGTGACCTGCACTCAAGATTAAAGGAGGACCATTCACCAGCAAGAGAAGAGAGATCCGCGAGGGAAGTAATCTACTGTCTAAGGTTTCCTTTTGTTCTCTCTATTTTTCCATCTTTCTTGTATTCTTGTTGTAAGCCATGAGTGGCTAAGTGTTTTCTTTGTAGGATTTGAATTCAGAATCCCTTGTGGGGATAACTCCTTTATGCTTTTGTCGCACCCTCATTTTGGACCGGCTTGATCTGGATCAATTTAGGAATGCCTCTGGGTCAATTTGGGTTAGCTTCAGGCCAATCCAAGTTGATTTAGGGCTTTCTAGGCCGTTCTGGGCCAACTTTGGCCATTCCAGGGTGCCTTTTGGACATGTACATATGTTTTTGGTGCGTGTGCATATGTTTTTTGGCCTTAGCTTATGTTTTAGGGCTTAGGGTATCATCATAGTCGATCGACTATGTTTTAGGGTTTGAACATAGTCGATCGAGTATGA